>JBCEWB010601671.1:0-35844 GCA_039654565.1 Peronia peronii
GCACACAAGTACGATCAACTGAACATCGCTCACAACACATTCGCGACACCCCGCATGCACTAACATGATTCGTTACAATCATTGTTCTACGAAAACGGCCTAAGTCATGTTCAGCACCTTTGGGAAACTGAGGAGAAAAAATTGTTATAACACAAGTAATTTGATGTGTCAGTTCTGCTATGATGATCCTGTTGAATTCACATATAATTCTCTTAATGCTATTCTTTTTTTTTTTTTAACTACCTACAATACCTCTCATGCCCAGGAATGCCATCACGTCAGACACTTGATTTTTTAAGTAGGTGGTCTTTCAATCCCAAGAATGTAGGATTGTCGTAGCTTTAAGTGCCCTCCCAGTTTAATGAGAAGAATTCTGGAAGAAATTTGGAATTGGGAAATTTTGCCCAGAGACGTCTCCACCTGCTCGTTCTGTGATTTTTAACTGCCAAATTTTTCAACGTGCCCAACGTATACTTGGAATATCCGAAATATATTCACCCTTATCCGAGAAGGTTAGGCATCAGGCTTCTCTATCCAAGGAGCCGGAGGAATGTTGAGTCATTGCAAAAACTAATAATAGAAAATGCAGAGTGTGTTCTTACAATCCTTACATCCTCCGGTAGGATTCTAATTTCAAAACTGTCGTGTAAGTTTTTAGCCAAGGAGCAGACACCTAACCCCACAATCATAGCGCCCCCTGTCAGATGCATTTTGCCATGAGGACTGACATTATTCTAGGATCGTTGTATGGACGTTTGGAAATAGCGATTACATTAATACGTGTTCTACTGTGCTCAAATGAAATGGGACATCTGTTGTTCATCCTTTGCCAGGAGAGGTTTTCGTATTGGACGATGGCGGAGAAGTTGACCTTGACTTTGGCAACTATGAACAGTTTATGGACATTACATTGTCCAGAGACAATAATATCACCACAGGCAAGATTTACAGCCAAGTCATTGAGAGAGAACGGAAGGGAGACTATCTTGGGAAAACTGTTCAAGGTGGCGTAGCAATTTATAACATAGCAGTAAGCTTTCCTTGATCATGCCACCCTTTTTAGGCACTCTGCCTAAAGCCTTTTATTATAGTCTTTCTCACTTTTTTCCTGTCTTGTCTGTCTCTCTCTTTAAACTTTGTCTTATGTTTCTCATTTAACAACATTTTACTTGTCTTCTTTCCTCTTCTCCATCTCTCGAATTCGTTCCCTATTTCAAATTCTGTTGTTTGTTGCAGTCCATTTGAATTTGTAGTATCGATATCGTCTTCTCTTGTTGTTTGGTTCTCTGTCTCAGTCGCTTTCTTTCATTTTTCTATTTTTTACTTTTCTTTTTCCCTATAGTCTGTGTTCATCCATGTTCTTCTTCTTCGGTATTTTCCTGATTATTTTACAGTGTATTACTTTTCTGTACCTGCATTTTAATACCGTTTGCTGGTGTTTGATTACTGTGTCTGGATAGTCATTTACTGTAGAGAAAAATAATCTCTCTCGGATGGACTTATATATGATCTAGTAGCTCTGCTCTTTATACAAATATATGTATATTTCATAGTAGTTCATTTGTCCCTTTCAGTGGTCCCTCATATCACGGACGCTATCCAGGACTGGGTGGAAAGAGTGGCCATCATACCCGTTGATGGCGAGAATACACCTGAAGTGTGCATCATTGAGGTGAGCAGTGCAAAGATATATTACATGCCAGTGTCCAGGTGTAAAATCACAAAAGTGCAAGTGCAAATATTTCGTAATTGCTATTTACTTTTTTAATGAGCGTTGACTATTGAAACTGTATGATCATTTTAAAGTATTTTTTTAATTTAACAATTTGTTATCATTAATGATTATGTTTTACTCACTGCTGCATTCATTTCTTTGTTTATTATAGCTATTAAACTGTTGTTAGCAATGATCTCTCTGTCATAATTAATATCATTCCTGGTGACACTTAGTATGTTCCCTGCATGTAAATTTAAGTTTTTGTCTTATATTTTATTCAGTGATGATTATTAATCTGATAGTACTGTGGATGGGGATAATGTCTTAATAATGATTATATTAATGGGCACTGTTCTTATTTCAGCTATGTTCTAGGTATGTGATTATAAGGGTCATGGCAGAAGTCTGTTGTCGGTCATGGCAGAAGTCTGTGATAACTTGGAATGCAAATTATGACAGTATAATGATTTTGCAGAATAGTCTTAAATATTAGTACAAACACAGCTGATTGATGACAAAGTTAAACAGTAAATAAAACAAAATATTAAAAGACAAAAATATATATACACATTATGCATATGCATGTATAGCCTATATGTATATATATACATACTGAAAAATGAAGGGAATAAAAAAAAGAAAAGATTAACATTTCAAGATATTACTACTAATGAAGATCTGGAAAGATATACGTAATAGGATAAAGAAAAGAAAAGTTTGGTATATTTATCTTTTCTCTTCCTGCCCCAGCTTGGTGGAACGATTGGAGATATCGAAGGTCCTCATTTTGTTGAAGCCTTCAGACAGTTCCAGTTCAAAGTGAAGAGGGAAAATATTTGCTTCGTCCATGTCAGTCTTATACCAGAGGTATCTGGGCCTCATAATAGAACAAACTGTGGATTATCTTGATAATATGTCATGTGACTGGATGAAATTCCATGTATAAAGTTATAGTGGACAGTATGAAAAGGGAAATGAGTGTTCTTTGTTACGTGAACCAAATTATTTAGTTACAATTCCTTTGTGCCAAGATATTAACTCATTCTATGCCAGTCAACGATACATTGATACATCGTCGATATGCGTTGTTGTGGCTGTGCCAATCAATGATACATCGTCAATATCAAAGTTTTCTTTTTTACACTGCTACACTATTTACTTCCTTTTATCATGATATATTTTGTTCTCCATCCTATTACCATCATTTTGATATATAAAAAGTCTGCATTGTATGATAACTAAGCAAGCAAAGACCCCCATTGAGATTACACCACCTGGAATAGTACCTTTAGAAAATAATGGCCTGGCAAAATGGTGGAAAACATACTGGCATGGAATGAATTAAAGTTCATAAAGGTAACTCCTGTAACTCCATAGTCAGTGAAATCAGTTTTCTTAATGAAGCTGCCTTTGACGTTCAACTTATCTCATCCAGTTGCGTGAGATATATTGTGATCACATCGAGTCAGTTGTTGCATACCACATATTTTCATAACAATAATGGCCTACTGAACACATAGGATATAGGCCAGTTATAAGATTTTACTTCTGTTGATGAATCTATTATGGCCTCAAAATCATATATGTCAGTTTGCATACATGAGTTATTTTGAGAGTAGGATACATTTATTGTAGTTGAATTATTATTCAGTTTCACTCTCATAGCTCCAGTGTTAATTGAAGTGAAATAGCAAAGATTTGTGATGTAATTTCATGTAAAATATAACAATCGTTTGAATTGTTGTTAGTGTTGACTTTCCATGTGATTAAATGCTGATACCAAATGGCTGCAACAGATGAAGTTACATAAACAACATACAAATAGTGAACATAACTTGTTAATGACTGACTTTTTACTTTATTTGAATATTCACACTGTTTAGAAATGAAGCCTCGTTGATGAGAACAATAAATCAATTTTAGCAGGATGGCACAAAATCACATTACACAAGGCTACAGAGGATAAAAATGTGCATTTCAAACTATTCTTTTCAGCCACAAACAATAAAAGAACAGAAAACAAAGCCAACTCAAGCCAGTGTGCGAGAGCTCCGCAGTCTTGGCATCTCACCAGATATTGTAAGTAAATTGTCAGCTACAGATATAATCTATGTTCTGACTGACACTTTTATTTTGTTTCTTTATGAGGGCTTGATGTAACTTCTGACAAGTTTTTAGACATATCTTTATATTTTAATGCCTTAGTTGACCTAACAAACTATATGTGATCTTGTTTAATCTGACATTACTGGGCTAAACTTCATAATCATTAAATGATTGCATTCTTATTTAGCTTACATTTTCATATTTATGAAATGTTAGTTTTGAGGACTTTATGATTTTGATTGTGATATCCATATTGAGTAATGCTAGATGTATTTTTTAACTCCTGGATGTGCACATATTTGTTTCACGGAGTCTGCACATTATGAATGATGGTCCCTAGGTCCTATATTCTATATCATTGAATTTGTCCTTAGATGTATATTTCTAGAGACAGTGTGGTAACTCCAAAGACAAACATAACAATACTAAGAACAGCGGCAACTGGAAGGCAGGGGAAGAGGGAGATTGTCCTGTTTGCATCTACATTATATCCACAATTCTAACCACAAAAAAATCTCAAAACTCATGTAAAAAGTAAAAAAGTTTAGACTTTTAAAACACATGAATTACAAATGAACTTGAAAATATCTATATTTTTTTGTCTTTTTTATGTTCTTTCTGTTTCTGACAATACTGAAGCATTTCTTCGTGATTTGATTCAAGTGTGTTTTTATATTTATCATCATTTGTTTTTTGTTTTTTTTTCATTCTTCTATATTCAGATTGCATGTCGAAGCATTAGTCCTCTTGCAGATGCTGCCCGCATGAAACTCTCAAAATTTTGTCATGTGGAACCAGAACAGGTAGGGTAATGGCACTAATAATGGATGTATTAAAACTCATTATTAAAACACATAATTTGTAAAGCTGGACTTCTAAGATGGAGAACGCTATTGCTATGGATCATAAGCTCACTAAGATCAGACATCGGCTTAATGCACACAAAATGCTATTTCTGCACATCCTTGTTATCCGCTTTATTCCTATTCTAATTCCGCCTTAATTTCACAACTTGTGGTCAACACACAGAGGAACTTTGCCAGCACGATCTCCCGTTTAACACATCCTCTTCATGAATTCTGGTTTCAGCCCTTCTTTAAACCTACTAATTTATTTTCAATAACATGTTTGGATGTGCCTGTTCATTTGGGCAGTTGTCACTCCTGGCGTGCTAGCCACATGCTATAAAAACATTGAAAAGCCCGCTTTCTTGCATCAAGCTGTCAACCTCTGCACTGTTGCTGCCTAGAGTTGGCCTATCCACCTCAGCTCTTTTCTTAACCCATCACGCACGAGTGTCATCTCATAATGTTATGTTAACCTAGGTCTCGCTTAGGCCCAACTCTTGTTTCCCTGTATTCAACTTTGACTGTGGCAGGCAGTGTCGTAGGTCTACACATTAAACTACAATATGCCACTGACCAGTAATTTCAACTTTTATCACGATGCATCATACATTATCACCTGTCCTAACTCACCACGCACCGTAACTTGCTTACCAAACTTTAAAAACTTTTCAAACTTTAAATTCTAATGAAAGGAAAGAGAAAAAAACAAGTTCTTAATAAGTATGTTAACACATCTAGCCTTTTGATAAGTATATGTATAATAAATGAAGACCATAGGGGAAAAATGACAACAGGCACAAAATATGGTTTTTGTGGTTATCTGCTCCTACTGAAGTTTCACGCCTTCTGTCTGCCTCAATCAAAAGACAACTGTAAATACTATAAATAAAAAATACAAGGATATATTTCTTAAACAAGAATCATACACTTTCAAATCTTAAAATTCATTTTACATAAAACTAGTCTTTTGTAACTACCATCATTTTTCCCGTGGTCTCCTAATGTATTTTCTGTTTTACTTCAAATGTCTTCCTAAGCCTTTTTCTCTGTTTCCAAAAATCAGCATGGGTTTGTACAAGAAAAATGGTTGACCTCTGATAACACACTCATCCCGATAACACAATCTTTCGAGTTTGGTCCTCAAGATGAGTGTGTTATCAGGGTTCCACTGTATAATGGATGTCATAATATGAATAAAATCATTGTATCTATATATATTTCTCTTGAAGAAAAAGGGCAAGTGGAATAAAGGGCCAACAAAAGATGAAAGAATAAAACAAAGGAGGGAGAGAATTATGACAAAAGAGATGAGCAAAATGAAAGACCAAAAAAGAGATGGAAAAAGAGAAAGAATAAAAAAGAAAGAAAGAAAGAGGGAAAAAAATAAAGAACAAAAGACAGAAAGATACAAAGATACAAAGTAAGAAAGAAAATGAGAGACAAAACAGAGAATTGATCTTCAATCCTTTCCAACCAAACATGACCTTTACCTTTTCAGGTATACAGTATCCATGATGTTGAATCTGTTTATGATGTGCCCGAGCTGTTGCAAACTCAAGGGATGGACAAGTTTCTCATAGAACTTCTCAAGTTAAAGCCATCAGGAGCTCCAGCAAATGACCTGGTGAAGTCCTGGACAGAATTGGCCAAAAGGTAATGTCTACCATTCATTTCACTCTGTTTTCTTTAGTTTTAAGGACCAAGCATCAGATATACTGCGCTTTCTTCTATTTCCTATTTAGATTTTAGAAATTAGATGGTACATAAAAATGCTACAACATATGTAGGCCTGACTTTCCAAGTTTTGGAAATTCATAAAACTAATTAGTAATATCAATATTTGTTTGCAGAATATCTGTGTGCTCATCGTTTATGTAATAGTAGTAACTGTTACACTGAGAAAGAAATGAGCTTTTAATATTGAGTGATTTAACCACTGCATTTTTGTAAGTAAATCTGGTTGTTTAATTTTATACAAAACTAAGATGGAAATTATAATGGTCACTAATTTTGGCTCCATGTTTTTTATTTGTCATCTCAGCTACACTGAAAATCAGTAATTAAAGAACTATTTTATGTAGTCAAAAGGAATTCAGTTTTAATTACCACTGCCTGGTTTATTAGAATTTTCAGGGGCTGTTGATGACACATAAGAAGACTGACTTAATCCCAAATGCATTGTATGGTTTTCTTAATTATCCTAGTTTCAATGTCTCATAATACTCACAGTAATTAGTTGACGCATCTCACATGGAAAATGAACTATGGAGAAAACTTGACTGTCTCAGTATTTTTCTCAGGCTTAGGTATATGTGACTCATCATGACAGTTCGGTCCACAAGGTACACCAGGCAGTTTCGAGCAAATAGGGCAGAAAGATCAAGGGGGGGTCAAATGGTTGAATTTTGGATTTTTGCACCAACCTATTCTTTAAGCATCACTGCATTATGTAAACATATCAAAACATGGAATTAAACTAAAAAACTAGGTTTTAAAAATATAGGGTTCATTGCTAAGGAGATAGAATGCAGAACTTTGAAAGCAAATTTCCCAGAATTTTGATTTCTTTTGACAAACCATGTGCAATAGCTTTAGATGCTCATAACTCCATCAAATAACGTCATTGAGCAATGAAACTGGTGTCAAAGGATAGCTGAGAGATCACTCTTTCACACTGTATCAATAACTCAATTTACTCAAAATGTACCTTGTGGATCGAACCGTCATGATGCATCACATATTTCGAAGCAAAACTTTACCACAATTAGGTAACGTATGATTTTTCTTGTATCAGGCAAAAACAAAGTCAGCAAAAAGTCACCATTGTGTTGGTGGGAAAATATATAGGCCTGAATGATTCCTATGCATCAGTAATCAAAGCTCTGGAACATGCTTCACTTGCCATGAATCATAGACTGGATCTTAAGGTTTGGATTACAGTTTTGTCTTTTTCTTTCATTTCTGTTCTGTCCTTTCTTTTGCTCCCCATTGTCTAAATTAATTTCATCCAGATTTGCTGCATGTTTTGCCTAGAATAGTCAGATAAACAGATATTGTATGTATGCACATGTGTGTTTGTTCAGCAAGCCTCTCCTCCAACTGAGTGCACATTAAATCTTCAATTTTGGAATTGGTTTTAAATCTTTAATTTGTTTCTTTTACAATATTTACTTTTCTCAGTTCTTGATTCAAATTCTGAGAAACATGATACAATACATCGTGAGCTTCAGACAGCCAAATGAACAGACAGTAACATACAAATGTATTAATTAATTTTTTTCTTGCAAATTTCTGATGGAATGCAATATAACAGTTATTGTTTACAACATATCTGATCCAGTATATTGATGCTGCTGATCTTGAGCCAGCCATGCTTCATGAAAATTCACAGAAATACAATACAGCATGGCAGCAAGTAAAAGGTGCAAAGTAGGTATTTTTCCCCTCAACTCATTCCTGAATTAAAAAGTTGAAATATACTGATTATACACTTTTTTTTCTATGATGTAACATATATTTTTTGGCATTTGATGGTGACATAATTATATCTATATTTTTCCAGATGAATGCATATCATATGATAATCTTTATGTCCAGTAGTGATTACATGTATAGTAATTTATAATCTATCTGCAAACAAAAGAAATATGGTAGCATCTAGGAAGAAGCTTAATGGCAGTATCAAATATTGAATAACTAACATTCTACCAAATTGCATCACAAATCTGAATATATCACTGGGTAAACATTTCTCAATGAATTTAAATCCATCAGTCTTATATGGCACACTCTTTGGAAGGACAATGTAAAGAAAGAACATAAACTGAAGAACACGAAAATAACTGATGCAGAATAAACTGCAGACAGGATATCAACTAGACCTACTTGAAATAGAAAGAGAGATATAGAGGATAGTAGTCATTCAGGGATTTATATATGGGGGCAGAAAGAAATTGACATGAAGAGAAAGAGGATCATCCCCTAATACCTGTCAGATTTCTGAAAAATATAATCCCTGAATACGAATAATCTTACATGATTTGAACTTTTATTATAATTCTAGATACATTAATGCTGTCCAAAAGTGCACAATGAAATTCCACTCTTAACACATTTTTAACAATTTTTAAACAATATCCTTTTCATGTGTATTTCAGTGGTATGATTATCCCTGGTGGATTTGGTAAGAGAGGAATCGAGGGGAAAATTGTAGCCTGCAGGTGGGCAAGAACAGAAAACATTCCTTTCCTGGGTAAGAATTGTCATGATGGCATCTGTTGGCATTTTTCTTGTATGTGTTTCTTTGTCTTTTTCTCTATTTTTTTTCTTTATCTTTATTTGTTATTGTATTTGTTTACTTTTTTTTCATTTATATATTCATCCTGTGTGTTTGTTTCATTTTGTTAAAGTCTTTTGTTTTTGTCTCTCCAGTCTTCTTCTGTCATTTATAAACAGAAAACCCTAGTCTTCCTCTCTCCTCATTCCACTTTCAATGTTTTTGTTTAGTGTCCCATCATTTTGAAGCTTGTATTTCTTATTTTTTCTGTATGTATATTTTTTTCCATGAGTTAACTTGTCACCTTCAGGTTTAAATGTGCTTTCTCTTTAGGGATATTAGTTGCCACCTAGAGCAATTTACAAGCTTTAATCAAAATGTAAGATATATTAAAAATATAAATATAATATTATTATTTGTTTCTTCAGAGGTCACTTAGCTATCCAAATCTTAAATTAACTTAGTTGCCCGACAAAACTGATCTTTTCTTAAATGTTCAATTAATTCTATGTTTCGTTGCAGGAAATGAAACTGAATGTTCTGTCTGAAATGATTTGTATTCATACAGGTGTTTGCCTAGGGCTTCAGTGTGCAGTTATAGAATTTGCCAGGAATGAACTAGGCTGGAAAGGAGCCAATTCCACAGAGTTTGATGCTAACACCGAGCATCGAATGGTGAGAAGTTACATATTGTCATTTTGCCAGGAGACTGACGTTTTATCTAAAGTTTTAGGGATGAAGAGAGCTTCCAAAATTTATTCTCACACACAGCTTTAGAATCATGTTTTAAAGAGAAATGAATTGTACCTTGCAATCTGTGATTCAAACACAAGCAAGCAATGGCTATTGGAAAGTAATTAAAAACAAAAAAAAAAAACTGTCACAAGTAAAGTCTACATTTATTTATAGATACAGGTAAGAATAATAATGACATGTCTTGAGTATTCTTGAATAGGCATGATTAATAAATCTTAAAACTGATTAAGTACCAGAATTCAATAAAAAAATCTATACTATAAATCTACAGTAAAACCCATAAAAGGTTTATGGACTCAATAACTGCTTACTGGATCCATCTGAAATTCGTCACACAAAATTGTTGCATAAAGCTCTGTGAGTCTACTTACATAAACCCCAAAAAAGCTTATATTTGGCATTATTCTTAATCTGTGATAATAATTGAATAACAAACTTGCAAAGGTGTTTGATCTGAGTTGTATGTTGACAGAGTGGGAGGGGAGAGATAGTGTGATGAATTGCAGCCCTCGGCATATGCTCGGCCTGATTTCAATTCAGTTCAGCTGTTGACTGGGAGGCTCTGTTTAAAATAAAAATATTTTGCATGCCCTCTCCCCCTATGCTGACTGAGTGTTGAACTTTATAGTGTTTAAGGCTTAAGCAATGAAATTATTGCATAGTGACCCTTTTGCTTCTTTCATGCCTTTTGTTTCGTCCAGTTTACTCGGCACTCTAAATTTTTATTTGCAACAGTTCCTTCTGTTCCCTTCTTTCATTAGACAATATTTGTAGCTATTTATTTTTCTAAAAATTTGTAATTTGTCATCCAACGCAAAATTCTTGATCCAATAATCCCTGTCCGTAGAGCAGGCTTTTGTACTAGTATTTTTATAAAATTACAACTATGTTTGTTTTCATGTACATTTCTGACTCATTGACTGGTCTTTATCTGGACATTTGACAGGTGATTGACATGCCTGAACACAACACAGGTCAGATGGGTGGCACAATGAGACTGGGCAAAAGGAAAACAATTTTCATTTCAGAAAAAAGCAGACTGCGTAGGTCAATCATACAATCATCATGTTTAGAACCCAATTATTCTGTCTTTTTTTTTTTATATCATTGCTGGATTCTTAGGTCCAAAAATGCCACAGTGAATTTAAAGCTAATTTAATATCTATTTACTGGAATGTGTGGAAAAATTATAATAATGAGGTATTTTGAGGTAGGTCACCTGACCTATAAACTTTCGCTCACATATTTATTTGTGTACATGCTCTCGGCATGACAGACAAGTTTTGACAAATGATAGGTATTTAGATACGTTACACCATATAAACAAATCCATGTATGAGCAATGTTTCCTCGGTCATATGACCAATCTTGACATACCTCATTGATTACCCTACTAGTACTAATAGCATAAATTTTCTGGTTTCCATAAGGTAATGTCAAAACTGATCTTTTTGCTTTAATTTCTTTTTTAAAGAATATGTTCATACTTTTCAGGCAAACTTTACAATGATCAGGAGATTATTGAGGAAAGACATCGGCACAGATATGAGGTAAGATTTATCTACTTAACTTGTCTTTAGAATAATGAGTAATGTGGCATCTGATTTAGTTGTACATAATTAAAAAATTAAGACATCTAATGTTAACATGATGAACAAAGATCTATGACAGTGTCAGCAAAATGTTAGTGGTTGATAATTTTAATAGAATTATAATGTGGAAAACGTAATTTGCCATGTAAAACAATTAGTATTATCGTTATTGTTAACACATTGCTCTTATTATTGCATTGTATTTTTAGATTCAATCATTATAGTTTGGCATACATCACAGTCACAGGTAGATCAGCATTATGACAATGCATGAGCAAATAATGAAACCTTCTTAATTAATCTTTATTATAAAAATATGAATGTGGTTGCAGAAAATATAATTTCATGTTGAACTTTTTGTTTGTCTTTTGTCTTTTCTATTCAAATTCCATGGCTTTGTAATTTTTTCCGCAGTTGCTTGCCAAGATAATTGGAGATATCATTCTGCATGACAGTATTCAGTAATATTCTTAAAAATAAAGTTAAGATATAATTAAACACATTAATTTCATTGAATCAGGATTAGATTAGCTACAGATCTCAATGAATACTCGGCTCCCAGTGCAGGAACAACTGATTGCTGTGCTTGCAATTAGGAAACTGCTCACAAATTTGCATTTTGAAAAAAATTTAGAATCAAAATGACTCTTACATTAAAATTACAGAATTTAATAGTTTGTATGGTGGGCCAGATACTCCATCTTGGGAATACTGAATGATTGTCATGGGTAAACTTCAGTAGATTTTCTATACTTTAGCCACTTCATTTTATATATCCAGGTAAATCCTGAGGTTGTTGGATCTTTGGAGAAAAGAGGCATGAAATTTGTTGGCCGCAGTGAAGATCAAAAGAGAATGGAGATCATGGAACTGGATGGTACAGTTACTATTTGACACATGTTAAGATTTGAATTTATCAGTCATGACGACATATTCATGTTACTGATCTGTATTGTTTGAAGATTTTGTTTGACTGAATTTATGAACAGATTCAATTTTTAAAGGGTCCTAAGTATTTTGGTTGTAGTATCATTAGAATATGAGCATTATCAAAGAGAAATAATGAACTAATTTCTGAACTGATTCTCATGTACATATTTATGCATTTACAGTATTTTAAAAATGTTATTTCTAGGCTTTTAATATTTTTTTTTTGCTTAACGTACTTTATTTTTGCGATGTTAATCTTTCTTATGAAAATTTTATTCTGCTGGTTTGTATTGCAACACTAATGTGGACGTGAATATTTAAAATCAAATTTGAGGCTGGATCTTAATCTGAAACACAATACATGTATATGAATATGAAGAGTCTCGGTTATTTAACCACTTCAGTGCTACACCAATTTTGCAGTCTTGTGCTAAACATCAGCAATACAGTCATCTCACTCACTCCTTCTACATGTCTGCTAACCTCATCTGCATTCAGTCCCACCCACTGTGCATGAGCCAAGCAGCATCCTTCCTCTGCTTTCCCAAAGCACTCAGAAACATCAGCTGTTACCAGTGTTAATTGTTATATGAAGAAGCAGATTATAATCTGATTTGGGCTCTCATTACTCTTTCATCTGCCAATCATCAACAGATTCTAAGAAATCTGGTCAGTGACCAGAACATCAAACAAAAGAGGAAGAAAGGGGTGGTTTATGATGGGCTGCCCATGAATATTTTTATGAGACTGCTCATTTTTGGACGTATATTGTACAATAGGTAGTACTAACACGCCACTAACAGTGAAGTGGTTAAGCATGGATGGAGTTTGAGGATGGAAGAGGCGACTGACAGAAATTAACAATAAATGTACATGTAATTCTTTAACTTAAGTAATTCATGTTCAAGTAAAACTTGTAAGCGAATCCGAAAAAAAGAAAATCTAAAAAGAAGTAAATATTATTTTTGGCCTGCTGGATCAGATGCAGATCCATAATCATAATGTATTGAAAGAAGATTAACTGAGTAAGCTGTTTTCAGTGCAATTTGTGCATTAACATAGTAAAGGAAGCTTACTTGTACAGGCCTGTTTGATGTTACTATCTTTGTTGAATACTACATGGTATTCCATAGGCTAATTGATCCTTTCTCTGTCTTCATTATAGGTCATCCCTATTACATTGGAGTTCAGTATCATCCAGAATACATCTCTCGACCTTTGAAACCTTCCCCTCCTTACCTGGGACTTTTGAAGGCTGCATGTATGCAGCAAACTACATCCACCTGTACAAGGTGGGGAGAGGACGGTGAGATCTCCAATAGTTTGTGAATATTGAGAGAATGATGCTGCAGATACAGAAACTGCTGATTATATTCCATCCTTATCAAGCTACTCCTTTGTTTCTTCAATGCACCTATCCACTTCTATGCTGTTTAATTACATGATAATTATTAGTAATAGCTTTTCCTCAAAATCACCCTTGAAATTAATTGTTCACAGGGTCTATGGTTAAAATATGCATATCTTTTTGTTTTTTTGCTTTGCATGTGCTTTTCACCAGTTTGTATTTTATGTTGTACTTTTAAGTAATGCAGTCGTTCTCTTTCTAATCCTATATTTCTTATTCCACTACTGTTTGGTATTTACAAATAAAAATAATATGCTCAATGGCTGATATCAGTGCAAAACATGTAAATCAATGTATGTATACGGATTATAACATTGCACTCACTCTAAAATCCACCTCTGAAATTTACTGTTCCATCAAGCAAGTAAAAATAGCCCATCTGGAAGGGAAAAAGAATGACTTTTGGTTTTGTTTAAGTTTTAAAATTCATTGTGATACACAGAGGGAGGAACTTCGATTTAATTTCATTTCAATTATCTGTCAGAAAAACATGACAAATATATAAAACTACATGTATTTGACAATTATTATCAAAAAAAGAGAAATTTTGTGCTAACCAACATAAATATAAAACCTACCCGACCAATGGGTCAGTTCAGAGCAAGCTTAAGCTTAATCATTTTTACCCCTGTCATTCTTTTGTGATGTGCTCATTCAAAAATTCAGCACAATGCAGCAAGCCCCACAGATGTCAAGGTCATGAAACTATGGATTTCAAGATTTTGTGGCCATTTTGTTGCCTTTATTATAATAAAACTTAAAAATGCATCATCCATTCAGGATTAGGTATGATAAGATTTTGTTTTTTCCTCAGAGCACCCTCTATATATAGCACCATATAGGCAAAATTAGCCTTGTTCCAAGGCAATTGTGTTAGTTTGCATGTGCTGAGTGAGTTTTCCAAGTGGATCTAGCTGTCTTAAAAACAGCATTGCAACAACTATCTCACTCAAAGATCTGAACAAAAATTATATTTTAAAAACTTAAGACTTCATCAAATATTGCCTCAAGAAAAGACTAATGTTTCAAATAACCAGACAAAAAGTTTGATTCGCTCCTAAATGATGGTTCTGTGGAGTGTTGCTGTAGAAAAAAATTAGATCTATTTTGAACTAGCAATTTATGAAGAATAATAAATTTATGAAACATCAATAACGCTGATTGTGTTGTGTTATATGTGTTGTGTTATAATATTTATGATTGCAGTGCTCACAGCTTAATATTATTGTGATAATACACTGTAAATTTATAATCAATATGTATAATACATGTATTTGTATTGTTTACCAGCTGCTTGACTTTGTACACCATTTGTTGTATAAAGAACTCAACATTCCATTGGTATTATACATGTACAGTGGAACCTCATGTTTAACGACATCAGGAACAATGAGAACTCACGAATAATGACAAAATTTCAAATTCCCTTTTTTCTTGCATTACATGTATGCTTTATAAGAAATTACATGCACTTGAATAACAAGTACCAAAAATCAAAACGTTGGTTATAGTGCAAATTTTTGCATGGGCACACTCAATTTTGGTAGTCTTTTTTAACCCAGTAGAACTGTTTTGCTTGCCAAATGCAAGCTATCAGTCTTACTACCTATACATTAATGTCCGCCTCATTACAGTGTGCTTTTTTTGTTAATCTACAGGACAACAGTATGTACAATGCTAGGCTACTAAGTAAATGATGGTAATATTGCTAATACAATAGGCCTGTTGACCATGTGTGCGGGACGTGATACAGGTCATTTACGCATGTATTACACTCGCTGTGTCCACATGCATGCAGACAGTGTGACTGCATTTCTTAGATAATCCCCTTTCTTTGTTAGCCTACACTACAACAGTCAAATACTATGTTGTCACACAACAGATAGTAAAGGCTGTGAGTACAATCGGTCAGCTGACCATGAGAGCAAGAAGCAATACATGATAAATGGTATTATTACACTTGTGCTGGTGTGCTCAGGATCAGTGTGTTTGCATTTGGCAAATGATGCCCTACTGCTAAGTCTAGGTATGCTCTTCTGAAATGTGATATGTCCACCTAAAGCTAGCACTGGCAAATATCGCAATTTGCTCCTGTCATAACTACTAACAAGTAAAGGAAACAAATCAACGTCGACCAGAAGGTTGCCATCATTAAGGCAGTGAATGTAAAATCAAAACCTAATTCCAAGATATGCCGCTTGAAACAAAACTTTGATACAGCATGATGTGTATGTCGCCCATGTGCATTTTCCAATAGGGGCAGTAACCATAAAAAAAATCATACATGTATGCGTAACATGAGTATTTTCTCCTATAAATATCACTGATCTAAACCCCTATTTCTCACTATACTGGAATAACGAGACATTAGCAATACTGACAAGAGATTTTTGTCAGAACACTGATTGACATTATTTGTGAGTTTTTCTGTAATACCATTTGTGGACTGAACAATTTTCAGCTATAGCTGCTCAGACTTCTGCATCATAAAATGTCAGTTGTTTAATTTTTTGTCCTATTTGGATCAAATGTCAGAGTTACACTGTGATACACATGATATTCAAGTATATTTACATATAGTGTGTTGTCATTTTAATCAAAGTGATTGGCAGACTACCTATTTCATCTGAATTTTTTTTTTTTTCAGGAGAGGATAAACTGTCTCAAATTGATCACATGTTTATGAGTAACAAGCCAATATGTCACAAAGCCGACTCAAAAGATGAGTTAGGCAAAATGTATTGGTGCTATTTTTAGCCAGTGGTTTCATGTTTCTCTTTGTTTTTTTGACATTTTAACAGTGCTTTGTGTGACAGAGAGCTCACTTAGCAAACTGCAGAGACAGACTATCTGCCAGGACTGTGACGATGCGTATTCCTCGAAAGCTCATGGTCATAAATTATAACATATATGTCTCAGTGAAGAGTGTTTTTTATATAGTCTTCTCAAATCACACAGTAGGATGCAGTAGGTTTTGTTAATTTTTTATGTGACTGAGTTTTTTTTTTTATATTCTTTATTAACAATGTACAAAAAATGTAGTCTTTGATTTACACATGTAGCAAAACGTGTTATTGTGCTATGAAGTTTAGCTCTTGCAGCTCAAATAAGTTAAGCTGATGTCTTTTTATATATTTATACATACTTACAATACTTGATTGTGCCATTTATTATGTTAATTAAAATATGTAATAAACGCATGAATATATCTTTTGGGCCTAATACTTCTTCCTTTTGAAAAATGAATTTACAAAACATGTCATTCATTATGAATTTATATGAATTCAGTGAAAGTCAGACTACAATACAATTACAGTTCAGATTGTTTCCATGACGCTCAGTATAAGTAACTGTAAACTGAAAAAGTCACTGATTTCAAAGAGTCTTAAGTCCTTACTGATGCATATACAAAAACATTATTGTTCTATAGTCATCTTGCACTACTTGCATTGATGATGGTTTTAATTTTCAAAACCTGAAGAAAAATTGCAACTGGAAAATTTGGAACACATAAGGTTTGCATGATTACAAAAGTATAATATGACACATTTACTGTTTCTTTAATAATCAATGAGTCTTCACACAAACTGTTAGGTGCATTTAACAGAATGCAAGCATTGTCATATTAAACTAATCCTATTATCAAAATCCTTTTGGACCTGTTGGACAACAGAACCAACAGGATGACTTTATGGCTTATGTTATATATGACTTCAAAAGCTGTGCTAAGGACCTCAGTGCTAAGTGACCATCTCAAAATTTCACAAAAGCACTTGTTGAGCCTTGCCTCATTAGTAAAAATTGCTTGTAGTAAGATGTGATAATAATATATATGCCTTTTAAAAATTCCCTGAGAAATCTTTGCTCAAAGTAACTCTATGACACTGACAAGAGCAAATAAAGAGTGTACAAAAGTATACTTGTCATTTTCATCACCCGTCATAACTATTAAATACAAAACGTATATTCTTTAAATAGGTACTGTGCATTTAGCTCATTTGCTCACCCTCAATCAGTGTTTCTGGATAGGATCAGTCATCAAATGGATAAAGATTCAAGACAGAAATACCTTTCTTTGATTTATTGTTCATTCGAACACAAGTACAAATAATAGTGTACACAAGCTTATTTAACAATGCATCGATAGGATGACTTCAGTGGCATATTAATTCAATTCATATACTTAACCATGCAGTCATTTCAAAAATAAGCTTTACATGTTATATTTTCACTTTTAAACATAGCGAACTCAATTCTGACAAGCTACGTGAGTATTTGTATCAGGGTGCCATCTACAGCTAACAGGCAAAGAGAAAATTTAAAGACCAACACTTTAGTCTGATTCTGATTTTCTCGCAGCTTGTTAGCTATAGGCAGTATGCTGCCACGAGTATTCTCATAGCTAGACAGAAATTAATCTGAAGGACTTTTTGGACACACAGTTACAGAGTAATAGTCAATGCAATCGAACATACACATTTTGTTATGTCACCTCGAGGCAATCCAGTTGGTGGCAGGCAAAATGTGGGTGGAAAGAGCAACAGCTTGGCTGGTTTTCTCACAATCACCATCTTCTTAAGTTTTCACAAATCCTTTATACTGCCTTGTCTAAAACATTTACTAAACATTTAAAGATAGGAAACACAATTTGAGAGAACTGACTAAATGTCTCTCAGCCAGTCAAAACAATAAATACACTTTCATATGATGAAAGAAGAGGTTTGAGTAAGCTTTGCTGCAGTCAGGATTTTAGCAAACTGAAAATAGACGTACAAGGATGACTCCTCAGCAGTAGAGAAAATCAGGAGAAAAGTTGGCAAAAATGAATAGTTTAGCACATAATTCTATATGTTCACCTTCCCAACAACGTCCTGATATGACCTGCTCATAATAGCGATATTAACATATTCAGAGATTCACGTTATTTCAATTTCTGAGATATAAAAGCACTGACATCAAACCATCTACAGCACATTCAATCCCTGATTAATTTACTTGAGTTTAGTGACCAACTACTCATTCTGACTGGCCACAAAAGAAACATAGCACCTATAGTCATTCGCACTTAAGGCTATATTTTTTCACTTCAGTGCAGTTCCTAGCGCACCACTAACGGAGTATTGATATTTGCCCCGCAAAACAGATAATAATTACTGAGAACACATCAGTAACAAATATTCCAAAGTATCCCCACATACAAAATGAATGCATAAGACAGCAAAATACAAGAATGACTGTAATTCCATGTTATTAAAAAATGAAGTAAAAAAAGGGAGCTCAAAATGTCTGTTGGATAACTATGTCAGTTAGATGCAATGAAAAATGACTGGTGAGAAAAACAAATTTGCTAATGAACTTTGGACATGATTTGCTGTTGTTCATACTAGAAAACTGACAGATTCGGGTGTTAAAAATCAAAGGCTTGGAAACGACACCTGATTTTTCATCAAAATCAGTTATTTCATGATTTTCACTTTTGTGACCTTTTTTTGCATTTCAATGCGACTCGAATGCATGGCAAAACATCTACTGTCTCAAAAATACATTTAAGTTATCTAAATGATTGGTTCTGTCAACCAACTTTTCAGAAAATGTATCTGATTAAATTTTCTAAATTATTTTACTAAAGGTAACTTTGCTACTGTATCTCTGGATATGGGTGCATTTGGCTCAACTTCAGAAAATAATTTACTTATGACATGAAAGAATATTTGAGCTTCACATTATGTTCTATTTGATAGCTTTGTGAAGCTTAGAATTTCATTAAACAGCATGCCATGACAATAAAACGGAAAAAAAAGACTAAAATAAATATATACAGAAGTCTATCGCATCATTACATTACCAGCGGATGGATGAATACAGAATCGTTACTTGAAAAATAATCAAGAAGTAACAAGTTTAGTATCATATAAACAAAATCCAATAATATGGCCTTTCTCACCACAGCAACTACTTCAGGAAAAAAATTTTTTTCCCCTAATTTTCTAGATTTCAGATGTATATTATTTCTCAAAGGTTGGGCTGACTTTGTCTCACAAATAAAGATTTTTGCTGTTTGGTATAGCTCCTAGCCTTAACAGGCTGACAGCTAGTTATAAATGACAGTTTACATTCATATGTATATGAACTCTACTGAAAATTTTCGTGTAGATAGATGAGGACAGCTCTTCGTTCCTTTTAAAGTTTGTGTTGGCAGGACTTCACTAAATCTGTTTAGGATACTTTGCCTAACTTTATGCAGCTAATACCAGGTTCTACTCATAAAGCCACCAAGTGAGAGACAGACATGAATGAAAAGACCATAAAAATACATTGTGAAATACTGGGCAAGAGTCAGACTGATGTGAATGAATAGATAACAACAATATCATTATCAAATACTGATGACATTCAAATCAAGGAAAAAAATAAACTAAAAAAAAAAAAGCACGCAAGCAAATAAATGACTGTGGTGCCTAATCCGGCTGAAAGGAAGCATGGCCTTGTCTGGCGTGTCTTATATGGCTGTACAAAAGAAAAGTCCATCAAAACAACTGTTCACTTGTCTGTCAATTTTCCTTCAATGCTTGATGCCTTGTCTTTGAGTTTCTGTAAAAATGATATGAGGGAACAAAAGCACAGTTATATACGCTTTCTATGAAAATATTCCAGTGGCTCCCTTTCACAAATAAATTACAGAAAGAAATAACATGCTTCGAAATTCATTTATTATTATTTTCATTTTCTATACCAAATAGCAAAATGTGTTTGGATTCATAATCAACCACATTCAGCAGCTTTCATCGTAAAACCTCTTTAAAATACCTCTTTATAAAAACCTCTTATAAATATTATTTATTTAAAATGAGTAAAACAGCAATGTTTTGAAGAACGAACTGTATGTTGGTCATCTCTTACCTTGCTAAGAGCCTGCTGTGTGCGTGGAGAAGCACTAGAAAGAGCCAAATCTATTAAGCTTTCCAACTGGCTGAACTGAGAGGCCAGATTTGGTTTTGCTTGTTCGCCTGCTGAAAAAAATCAATAGTTGTCATCTTCTGGATATTTCTAGACAAGTATTCTTATTCTGGTTAACCACGTGGGAAATTATCTGGCATTTTACATATAAACAACAATTTAAAAAAAAAAAAAAAAAGAACTGCCATCTTAATTCATCTCATTTAAAGAAAAACACACACAACACATATTTTCAAATTCTCCCCCTTACTGAATTTGTGAGGCTACATGACATTTTTCTCCTTATGTTGTCCATCATGCAAAGATTGCTGTAACTTTTGTCTTTATCATCTTCTGTAACTAAAGAGAGAATTTACAATACTGACTGATTTGTATTTAAACAATATACTTGCACATGTCTCATGATTTAATTAAAATGCAGCAAGAAATAATCTGGACAGTTATGATAAAATGTTCACATGAGAAATGTTAGAAACAACCTCATAAATAACATGTCCGCTCTCGACACAGCAGTACAGGCCCTAAAAAGAGCTCCGAGCGTGCATTCAGTTAAGGAGGGATAGTAAGCTTTTGTGATAGACTAGAATACTAGGTTAAGATTTCTTTTTGTTTGTCTTTTTTGTTTTCTTTTTTATTGTGACCTGTATAGAATTAGTCTCATGTTTCGTAGAATAGAATAGGGCCCACAATGTAGGTAGAGTAGATAGGATCGCATGCAAGGGCCATACTGAACCAAAAGCAGTGTTTTCCTAGGATCATCAGGCAGAGAGGATTTCCAAAAAACATGGAAGCTGATTTTTAATTATATTCTCACATCTAACCAAATAAATGCAGATACAATGACATAAAGGAGGAATTAACGAATTCAGGTCAACCTGACATAGTGAATCAGGACTGATCGAGAAGAGTCAAAGACTCATACAATCAAAGAAATTATTGAAAGTAAAGTACAGTAAAATATTGTATACACATTTCTACAAATATTGTATTTTTTTATGTGTATCCATTAAAATCTATATATATATATATAAGGACTGCGTCATTGAAATACAAAATAAACAACTAATAAGGGACTCGGAGAGCCCATAGCGAGGAGAATTTCCAAATAAATATTCCCAATACTAAAAGTATATTCTAAGAGAATATTTGCAGGCTGCGGAAAGCCAAGAACGAACATTCAACAACATAAAATAAAAATTGTAGTAATAAAAAAATACTAGCGCTAAATAAAAATAAAAGCAGTAGGGCATAGATAGGGACCAATAAGGATTAATATAAAAAATCTACGGGAAGCCCAAAACAAAGAAGATGCTGATAAAGGAAAATAAGGCAAAGGAAAAAGCACGTGGAAGTCCCAGACAAGTAGGCAAGATACGGAAAACAAAGAGACACCACGAGGGCGCAGGTAAACCACGAGGGAGGGCCAGTAAGGAAGAGAAAGACAAAGGGTACAGATAAACTGGGGGACATGTAAAACATAGAAAGAAATACGTGTGTAAGAATGACTAGATAAACACGTGGGAGAGCAGAGAAAGAAAGAGGCCCAGTATGGGGGGGGGAGGGAGAAAGGCAGCGGGAGAGGAAGGGGGGGAGGGAGAAAATGACTGGAGATAGGGAACGATAGATCCAAGTGAGGAGAAAGATCCGTAACAACAAGGGAAATACTCCACTGATGAGTCCATGGAACCCACCAAAAGACAATAAGAAAGGAGAACGAACGTATGCAAAAGTAGTAGCGGGGCAGATAGAGGGAAACAAACAAAATGAAATAAAACAACCCTGAGACACCCACCACGAGAGCCGAACCAGCGGCAAAAGTCAACCCCAAATAGAAAAAGAAATGCTTACGCTCAAACAGCTCAACGTGGGCCAGGCACACATCAACAGCCTAGAACCCACACAAATAAAAGACATACTCGAGCCTAAATTGGGAAAAGGGGGAGTCAGTGATAGAGCCAAAAGAGCCAAAAAGATAACATGGGTAGAAGTAACCAAAACAAAGGAAACAACAAAAATAATAGATCAGATCCAAAAAGAAAGAGTAATAATAATAGACCTGCCCAACAACATCAGAGTAGCCATCAAATGGCACGACCAAAGACAACCGACTGCGGTGATCAAAAGAGTTCTCTTCTATGTGGGAGTGGGGGAGGTAGTGGAGACCCTCAGAATATATTACGAAGTCCCAACACACGCAGTATACAGGGTCATCCACAAGACCGGGGTCCCAACAAAAACAATAAAAATGTTCATTGTAAACAATAACACCAAAAAATAGGGGAAATAAGGATGGGCGGCTCCGCTTCCCCGTGCAACAGTTTGAGACAAGCAACTTCTTACCACCAGGGACAAAGAAATGACAGGGGCCTGCCCCCACCCCGCCCCGCACCACAAACAAACAATTTGCGCAGAGAGATAGATAGTAGAAGAGGGGCGGAGCAAACACAAAGAGTGAGAGGGGAGGACCGCACACGAGTACATGCAAGAATAGAACAAACAAGAAGTGAGGCAAAAAGAACCAGCCCCAAAATAAAATCAGACGGAAGAGGAGAGAAATAATAGACTAGAAGAAACATTAAGACAAATTCAACAGGCCAGAGAAGGATTTGCAAACGACATCCAACAAATAGAAAAAGCCAAAGAAGAAATGAGAAACAAATTCAAATTACTAACTGAAGAGGCGAGGGAACAGAGAAGAGACCTAACTGAAATGAAACAATGGGCAGGGAAACATGACAATAGAGTAGGCAGGATGACCAACACATTACAAGAAAGAAAGCAAGCCCTAATCAGAAGAGAATTGATAAACATGGTGCGAGGGCATGCCGGTCAGATAATAGACGAATACCTTCAAAGAGCGAGGCTAGGGCAGGAACAAAAAAACTGTTGAGGCCCGCAAAGTAGGAAACAAAACATAGACCTTAAGTAAGAATGATACAGATCATACAGTAGAACTGTGGGAGAAGAGTAGGGACATGGAAAAAGTAGTTCAGGAAGCAACAAGAGGGGAGGAATTCATAGCCTACATTCAAGAAATGAACTTAAAACCAGGCAAAAATATTTGGATAAAGGACACAAACATGTCCTAAATGACAGAATAGGTAACATGGGCGGAGGATGAATAACAGCAGTACATATAAGAACATACAAATAAAGAACCACGGTGAAATCAAAACGGATAACGTAGAAGGACAGTGGGTGAACATCGAGAATTTCAGACTTATTAATCTATCTATACCTAGAGGACAACCAAAAGAGGGAGACATTACTGAAATTAATAAGATAATGACCAAAAAAATAATCCTACTGGGAGACTTAAACTGTCACAACCCACTATGGGGAGGTAACACCAAGGATAGTGGAGGAAAATTAAGAGGAATTCATCAAAGAAAAAGACCTTATATTATTAAACACGGGAACAATCACAAGACTAGGAAGCAAGACAGAAAGAGATACAGCAATACACCTGACAAAAACAATCCAGGAAATAGGAAGGGCAGAGTGGTACCCAATTAAAGACACAACGTCGGATCACCTGCCAATAATAACTAAACTATTAACCAACTATAGGAGTACAATAACAGTAGATGGAAAAAGAATAACTAAAAACACATAGGCTATAAGGAGACAAACTGGGTAAAGTGTAAAGCAATAATATCACAAGAAGGAGAACTAAAACAATTGGACCAGTTCAACATAGAAGAATTAAAAAAGATAATAACAGAAATGATGATAAAAGGAGCGGACAAGAGCACAGCAGGAAGGGATAGGGAACATACAGGAACAAAGGAAATAAAACAAGGAAGAGCAGTACCGTGGTGGAATAAAAAATGCAATCATGCGGTAAGAACGAGGAAACAACATTACAAAGAATATAGAAGAAAACCCACAGAGGAAAATAGAGAAAAGTTTAAAAAGATCAGGAACGAGGCAAACAAGATCATCCAAGTGGAGAAACAAAAACATTTTAAAGAAGTGTGTAGCACAGCAAACCCCCACATGTCAACAACAGAAATCTGGAAAAAATTAAACTTTCTAGGAACTAAAATGGGGAACAGATCATTTAATGTCATAAAGAAACCAGAAGTAGCGGCAACAGATTAAGAAAAAGAGGAAATTTTGGCCAAAACATTTTATAAAACCAGCTCGAACACAGACTTAGGGTTAACACAAGTAGAAAGAAGAGAAGAGCTGATCAAAGAACTAAAGGAAGAGCTAGAAAGGGAGCCTAAGACAGATAACAAAATCTAAACAAAGAAATAAGGATAGGAATAGAAGGGAAGAAAAATACAGGAGTAGACGGGGTGGTATATAAGATGATAAAAGAAGCACCCCCGAATCTAATGAAACAAATAAGTAGATTGTTTAATAAGATACTAAGGCAAGGAAAACTACCTGAGAACTGGAAAACAGCAACCATAATACCCCTATGAAAACCAGGGAAAGACCCTCAAAATGTTGACTCATATAGGCCCATTTCGTTAACATCACATTTCGGAAAAACGATAGCGACAGTAATTAACAAAAGATTCAAATATCATTTAGACGAAGAAAATTTGCACAGCGAATACCAGGCTGGCTTTAGATCAAATCGTAGTACAACCGACCAACTGGTGAAATTGGAACATGAAGTCAAAAAAGGATTCATTAATAAAGAAATAACACTGGCTGTTTTCCAGATCTCACCAAAGCGTATGACATAAGCTGGAGGGAGGCAATGATCTATAAAACAAAGAAGATGGGGCTAATGGAACTGATCACAAACTACCTAGAAGCATTTCTAACCGATCGAAAATTCCAAGTTAGGATAAACAACGAACTATCAGAAACGTATACGCAAGAAAATGGAACACCACAGGGAGCGATACTGTCACCTACGCTTTTTACAATTTTTATAAACGACTTGGAGCAAGAAATAGATAAAGAGTCTGTCAGCTTTTCGCAATTCGCTGAAGACTCAGCCCTGTGGGTAACAGACAGAGACACGAGGAGAACCCAAATTGTAATGCAAAGAAACAGAGACAGAATAACAAGATAGATGGAAAAATAGGGACTAATAATAAATGCAAGAAAAACAACAGCAATGATATCTAGAGCACAGAGATAGAAAAAGCAACAGGCCAGACTAATGATAGAAGGGGAACCGATAGAAATAGTAAGCAGAGCCAAACTTTTGGGATTAACATTAGATCAAAACTTGTGCTAGAAGGCACATATAGATGAACTGAAACAGTCAGTTAACATGTTAAAATACATAAAAGGAAGAGGATAAGAAGTACACCAGAAATGCCTTCTCATGGCCTACAAGGCATTTATGCTAGGGAAACTAGACTACGGACAACAGTGTATGGAGGGGCAGGGGGAACAAATAAAGAAAAGTTAGACAAAGTTCAACACCAAGCCCTTCATACAATAACGGGAGCAGCAATAAGTAGTAATACACAGGCACTGGAAGTAGTAATGGGAATAGCCCCCTTGGAACTTAGAAGAAAACAGCACTAAATTACAGTTCCAAGGTATACTTAGACAAAGACCACCGAGCATATGAAGCAATTCACTTTCGGGCCAGTAAAAGTCTCCCCTACCAAGAACCAGTAATCAGAAGCTGTAAAGAGGAACTACAGCAAATGATGAAGGAAGACCTAAATAGTATGAAAGTAATACATACGACAAAGATCCCACCATGGGAACCTCAGCCGATAGAAACAGATGTCAGCATAGCATTAAATATAATTAAGAGAGAAACAAAAGCAATAAAAATGGCTGCATTAGAGGAAATTGAAGAAAGAAGGAAACCAATCAATTTTATGTTAAACAGACGATCCGAAAACAAAGGAAAGAAAAATAGGAATAGGGGTGTACTTCCCAGAATCTAAAACAGCAATAGAAAGAAGACTAAATGAAAGACATCTATATATACCACGGAAATAACAGCAATCAAAATAGCCATAGAGAAGTTTAGAGAAACAGAGCATAAGAACTTAATGATATTAACAGACTCTATGGCCAGTATCAAAGAATTAGACAGCAGGAAGAAAACAGAGAGGGAAGATATAAAAGAAGAAATACTAAAAGCTAATACAGAACTAAGGAAACAAGACAGAATAGTAACAGTGGTATGGCTGCCAGCATACGTGGAAATAAATGGAAATGAGATCGCGGATAGGCTAGCCAAAAGGGGAAGAACAAATACAATGGTCTACATAATGCTTGAATGTCCCAATAATAAAAACGAAAGAGAAGACATATTAAAACTAATGACAAACAGGGGAGAAGACCACACCCTGCATAACATCTTTAAAATAAAAAAGCGGAAGAAAAACATAAACAGATATTAAAGAAAAACAGATACTAAAGAAAACTTTAGCAAAGATGCCAATATAAATAAGCAAAAATAAAAGTAGGATAATTGCTCGCCAAAGCAGCGGAAACAGCACTGGGGGTGCTAGGTCAGAAATACCAAGTAAAGTAAACAAAGAGAAATCAGAAGTCCAAAAATGAGAAAGGGTAAAGGGAGGGGATGAAGTAAACTAATAATTTGGAAGAGGGCATAACGAAAGAGAGGGAAAGGGAAGGAGGTAGAACAGGAGAAAATCCATGCCAGTATTGCCAGCAGTACAATACCAACAACAAAGACAAATGAGTAGTGGGAGGGGGGAGAAGGAGGGAGTAGAAAAGAAAAGAACACCGAAAGAACTCTATAAATTTCCTGGGATCTCCAGATGGATGATCGCATGTGAAACCGAATACTCCCTGCGCTCTTCTGGATGGAGATTCTAGATCCTGCTGACATGGAAATCCGTGGGGGACGAGATTGCAGTATCTTCGTTCGGTCGATTCGGGAACACTGGTGAAGCCGAGTAGCCTGACCTGTTCCCCCCCCCACTAATCAGAGATGCAGATCTGCAAAATACCTCGTGTTATCGCTCGAAAAGTGGGGACACAGACGAAACTAAGTAGTCTTTCGTTGTCCTCTGCCGACATACTGGTAGATAGAACCCCATAACCTATTGCGACCTAGGGATTCCCTAATATAATGTATTTAAATAAATATCGTAAACTCTGTCTAAATGAATGTTGTAAAAAATAAATGTTGTAAACTTCAGCATACCAGGGAAATATGAAATAAAGGCTGAAGGGCTCATCCCTGTGTAGAAAGAGTAAGGAAAAACAGAGTAAGAGACAGGGACGTTAGAGTCTTGTACCTACCAAAACAAGAATAGCAAGAGACCCACAAGTGACTAAAACTTTTTTCTTTTAAAGGGAATTTTTTTTTTTTTTTAAAGGAAAAACATGATTTTTTTTTTTTTTACAACAATAACCTGTCGAGATAACCTCCAGCAGGAGGTTGAAAGACGTATTACAGAACGTAACGTAATCATTAAATAAGAGCAAAAACACAAACTTACTTGCAGAGTGAAAGTAAGGATGTTTCAGGAGTTCATCAGTTGTAGGTCTTAGTCGCACATCTCTTGTCAGACATTTCTAAAATGAAATTGGACAGAACATGAAAATGAATGGATCTGAATGTGAATCAATTCTCATACATGTGCTTTACCAAAACAAGCAGAATTTATGCATATACCCATTGTTAATTAGCAACAGGTACATATAACTGCTCTAATGGAGGTAAATTAGTCATTGGGAATACTCACACCATGAAATGCCTGTCAACAAAATATTGCATGAAAAATAGCACAGTTTCCCAATCACAGAATAACTAAGTGTTACTATCTCAGTGAAATACCTAGTGATATACAGGCTGCCACTTTGCAAACCCAAAAAATTAGTATCTAAACTCTCGAAAATCTGAATTTGGCCTTGAAAATCTGAATCATACAAAACAATGTGAGAATATTACAGCTTGTCATGTTCAAGTTTAAAATCTAGATCTGTATAAAAATTTTGATCAATAAATAATCTTGTTTAGGCTAACTATCCACTACTTTCTAAATCTGCAGATTTAGATACTGTATAATTCTTAAATTAATCTATAATAATAATCACCACTTTCTGAATAATGATATTTAAAAAAATAGCAAAAAAGGCTAATGATGGAAATTATAATTCAACCACATGTCTTTTATAATGTCAAATCATCCAAAGCTAAGAAAGAAAAGCACAAACATCCATATTTAAAGAAAGGAATGGTTGGCGGTCGTACAAAGCACATGAGTTGGGCTTGCCGCGAGAAGCGAAAGTTTGCCTATTCTCGTTGAAGTAGACATAATTTTAATTCCTTTTGATACAAAATGCTTAAAATGACAATAAGTAGTGAGACAAGCTAGAACACTGATTGCAAAGACTGAGCACCGAAACTGGAGTTCACAATGCAGATACGAGTTAAAATCACCATTTTTGGTGAAACAAAATCAAGACAGTCAAAACAGGTATGGCCAGGCCAGTGTCGGAAATGAAAAAATCATAATATCATGCAAGCAATTAGAAAAATCAGAAGGACAGGAATTAGTGGGGAAAAATCAAAACATTCTGATTAAATCAGAATGTGACAGGTCTGAAAAAGGAAGCAGAAACTAAAATATAAGGGAAGGATTTATAGAGAAAAAGAAGAGAAAGAGAGAGAGAGGGAGTTGCATGAATCCAGATCACTAATTGAACTGATTGGTTGATAATGTTTAGTCACGAAATGTAATGCATATATGACTACTTGCTCAAATACTAGACAGTGGAATGTAAACCTTTTCAGAGCTAAAACTCTTTTACATCTGAGACACAGAAACAGAAGAGGTATGGAAAGAAAGAGAGAAGGACAAAAGGAGGACAAGTATGAACAAAGTCCTGCATGTAAGAAAAAATAAAACAGACAAATGTGGTCCTGTCTCTTGTATCTTCAGTACACCCACTGAGGGGAAAAAAAAAATTAAACAATTTTGTAAAAAGTTTTTTGCCACCTTTCGTACCTTTAGCACATCCATTAGAGCTGGATCCCCTTTGTCAGGAAAAGCAATTGCATGAGCCAGATCTTTTATGGCCACTAATTTCTGTTTGACATGCTGGAAAGGAGTGTGTCCATAAACCATCTGGTACAAAATACAACCCAGGGACCATACATCGCTGCGCACACCAACCTGGTGACAGAAAAAAAAAAAATGAGAATAACCACATCTAAAAAAAAATAAAAGAAGATGTCCTGAAATTTGCTTGTGAAATGTAACTCATGTTTCACACTAAAGAATTTTTTATTCAGGTTAATTTGATATCTGGATGCGTGATGTAGCTTGAACAATAAAAGATTTGTGGCATTTTGAAATCTGATGTTTTTCAATCAAAATCAAGGATTTTTACCTTTGCATAAAATGTCATATTGTGATACAAACTAGCTCAGAGACATTAATAAATGTTTGATTATGTCCAGTTGTTTAAAGACACCATCACTTATTATTTTTCACACAGTAACACAATCAAAAATTGAAAAATGACAATTTTGATGCAATTTCTTACTGCCTGAAATCACAGACATCAAATTTTTTAACATTCATAAAAACATTTCCAATTAATGTACAAAGACATTATATACCAAACTTTGGGAAATTCAAGGTCTATACAATGGTAATTCTTCTAAACATGCAAATTGCTTATTTTAGGTGTCAATGAAAATTAATGTATTTCAACATAGACAAAAACAGAAAGAAACATTATGGGCATAGACAAGCATAGGAGGACAACAATTTTCAGCATGACCTTTGTGCATCTTAACACAGCTGCTTACAGAAAGGTATATTAGAATATAAGGTCTTCCATTTCAATAATTTTCAAATCAATCTTCAATAAATTTTGGAAAATCACTGCCAAAAATGTAATTTTTCAACTATCAAAGTTTTTACCAACATCTGAAAAATTTGCAGTGACTTTTTAAGTGTTACACACAGTGACCTAATCAGAGTGACATAATCTGCATTATTAGACAGACAGATCATGAAGAAATTGCAGTCATCAAAAGTATCAGCAGATCTGAATGCTGAGCTGTGCATAAATGACAGTTGTGCATAAATGACTGTACCTGAGAAACCCTGAGCTAAAAGTCTAACCATTAACACTTAAATGGTGCAATAGAGTGATGAAATTTCATACCAAGCCAATATCAGAAGTAAAAATGATAGATGAATGGACTCTTTATCAAAACAAAGATGGGATACGTGGTTGATGCAAATAATGACAGGGCGACTGATCCGTATTTAAATTCCATGATGTCAACAACACAAACATACAGGTAGATCTAATTATGTATGTCACAGATAGCAAGTAACAGAATGAGTGGATCAGACCTGGTGAACATCAAACCATTCATAGGCATAGGGCTGGGCTTATGTAAAGTCACATGCCACCATACATCAGTGCCTGGTTGGGATGGATCTGTAAGAAATGTGCAATCTGCATCCAGCAAAGCATCATATAATTTGTACATTGAACACGTCTTTAGAATGGGACATGAATATGAAATAAGATATAAGATACTGTTCATTCCTGCTTAGAGGTAGACGCAATTAATTTAAAAATTGCCAGAGTGTAAAGGATGGGGTGACGTGCGTACTTATGGAAATGTACTAGCAGCATCCACAAAGCCATTGTAAAACAAGATCCCCACATGCAGGAGGAAATATGCAGGAGAATGTGGAAATTATGACATGAGATATTAGCAAAGGATCAAAACTGCATCACTCATTCTACCTCTGGGCAGAAATGAACCATATCTTATATTCATGCCACATTCTAAAGACGTGATGTACATTGAACAAAACATTTCTTATTGATCTCAGGGATGTCAAACTGTTTTTCCCAAAAAGTCGGAAAATTCTGCACTCTCCTCTTCAATTGTCTTATCACAGCCATCTGGCGCTCTCCAGTCATGTAAGACATTTTTTAAAGATCTACGCTTCTAATGTTAGGAGAAATTTACATTGTTTTTAGAGAAGTTTGCACATTTCTACATGAATCTGGGAGTGGGATTATAAGATTATATGACTGGTGGAAATTCAGCAATAAGAATTTAAAAGATCCCACAGGCATTGCCATCATCATAATCACTGAGGGTAACTAGATCTAGATCGCGAACAGTTGCCCTCTTGTTCTTACATTAATCTTTCTAAGACCGTGGGCATATTATTTGTTCTTGTCGATACTTTGGTGTACTGATTTTCCATCAACCACTCTCATACGACCACTCGACTACATGTTATCTGGTGTAAGCACTGCAAACTTCGGTCCCGATCTTTGAACAACAGTATAAATCTCATCCAGAGCATGCGTGAAATTCGATCATACTTCCGATTTTACTGCTACTGTGATGGACTGGTATTATAAAATTTATTATAAAACCATGATTACCTTGTGGACTCAGCTAAAGACGGCAGTTGATCGACCGAACATAGAAAAGTTGGCAACGACCAAAAAAGTCAGATTTTGACCAAAGTCAGAAGTTTGACATCACTGTGATCTACCCATAAGAGTGAAGACCAAAGTGAACCCTCAAGTCACAGAGATAACACACTGACATGCTAAAATCTACCTTATATTTAGGACCCTGGTCTGCACCAGGGTTTGAATCAATGGCCATCAGTGCCTCAGGACTCATGTAGCTTGGAGTGCCCACCATGTTTTCTTTCATCACACTGGTGTTATCCTCTTGCAGGGAGTTAGCAATACCAAAATCAATCAACTTGACCTGACCTGACACCAAGATGAAGTTGGCCGGCTTCAGATCTGAGTGTATCACCCCTTAATATAAAAAAAACAAAATCTACTGTTATCCACTGTTGTGAAACAGCTTCATTCCATTCCAAGTCAAGTGGTCTATCCATTATCTGAAATACGGCTACTTCAAATCCGACTGACCCATGGCTTAAATTGCTTGACCGCTTTTTCAGTTCTCAATTTCTTTGATGTTACATTATATACATGTTTATATATTGTCCTGATGATAGCTGGTGTAGTGATGAGCGTGTTTCAAATAACTGTCTATCTGTGAAAGCACACTTTAAATAACTGTTCATCTCCTGGTTTTGGTTTCAACACTGGAACCAATCTTTATAAATAAAAATGCATTATAACTTTACACGGAATATCCTTATCTACAATAAGGATCTGGCACAAAATGTCTAAAATACCTATAGATTTGAAAATCACAAATGATTACTTTAAATTTTACAAAAAGAATAGTTGGTGAATAAAGTGTTTGTATATGGTTTGATATTGAAAATCGAGAGAAGACTTGCCTTCCTTGTGCATAGCATGCACAGCAGTGACCATCTGGAACCAGAAATAACAAATGGTGAGGCGATCTAGAGCTCGCTGATTCTGCTCATTTTGTGAGATAAATTTGCATAGATCTGTTTCACCATATTCAAGCACTACATAAAGCTTCTTGCTGGCAGCAACATATTCCCTGAAATAAAGATAGAAAATGTTGGATGCAAACAAAACAATATAAAATTTTCAAGCAAATTAATAATGTTCTGACATCTGACGAATTTAAGTAAAATTCATAAAATTATCTTGAACAATAGTCAGGAATGTCAAACTGTTTTCACAAAAAAATCGGAAAACTCTCACTATTTTTGTGCAGGATTTTTATCGCCAATTATTATAAAATCCAGATTGTCTTGTAAACTAAAAAAATGTTGACTGTTGAGTGGCCAAAAGTAGGAAAGTCGGCGACGACCAAAAAGTCGGAATGCCAACTAAAGTCAGAAGTTTGACACCCCTGAATACTAATTCTCAAATAATTGTTCTCCTACTGTCTACAGAACTTATACTCTGCCTGTAAAAAAAAATGTTAAATCACGAGATATAAGATCAGTTATCAATTTCAAAATAACTTGTGAATAATAACAACATTCAAGAAATAAAGATCAGAAAAACTCATTTATAATCACTTATACAAGATCATTTATCAATTTGAACACACATTCTGAAAAACATTTCTGAAAAAAAAAAATCTCAAAACATTCTCTAAATTTCATTTAATTGCTAAGTGATCAACATGTCTCCTAAAAAGATATATTGCGGTGTCTTGTATGGGGCCCGTTTGTACAGTGATTTTCTGGATATGTTCAAATTAATCATCTGCCTAACAAAATGAAAGGAGAACTTACGAGTCATATAGCTTGATAACTCGATTGCAGTGTTGCAACTTCTTCAGCAGTGCAATCTCATTCTTGTAGCCATCCAAAATGACCTGGTTTGCACAACTGAGGTCCACACATTTGAGAGCCAGAATTAGATTGGCTTCTGGATCATACACTTGGTACACTTTAGCTGAACCACCTCGCCCAATCAGTTTCATCACAGTATATGGTTTATGGTTTACAAACACCGTCTTCTGCCGAGATTAAAATTAAAGCAATACAAACACCTATAGGACAAGTACAATAATAATTCTCAGAAGAAATAGAGATGAGCACATTTAAATCCTAGTAATTTGTGAGCTTAACAGTATGAAAGCTAAAGATTTTTCTTATCAGCTATTTTTCAACGAAAAAGCATTACCTAAGATATGAATAAAACAAACAATTTTCCAAAGAACATTGAGAGAAAAAAATATAAAATGATCAACAGATTTTTCAAACTCCTGTACACTTCTGGTTCAGATGTCAGATCTTAAATTTACTCTTTTGTTGGTCCACTGCCTTGGCTGTTGGCTGAAAACGTGTTCACATCATTAATTAACGCAATTACTTAGCTAGTCTTTGAAAAAAAACAAAAAAAAAACTGAGCGACAAAAAAAAATCCAACACTTCTCAGGGAAAGATACAACTTACCACAAATGTCACACTACATGAGTACAAAATGGACATGTGGAATCTGCTCTACCCTACTAGCACCACAGCAAAAACACTTGGGACACATAATTCTCATATCATGAATAATAAAGTTTCATACCATCATGTTTGGTTTAGCTGGTGTGACGTCATTTCCACATGCAAGCTGGGAACCAGGAACTGAACTGTGAATAAATATATAAGGATGGAAACAAACTAAACAAAACAAAACAAACAAATAAATAAAAACGAACAACACCAAAAAGCACATATATTAAAAAAAAATAATGTCTACAATATTTCCAAAAGAATCTGGCTGCTGTTTCTATTCCAAGTAGCCTAATTTTATTAATTCACTATTAACTGATTCTTTTTTCTTTATTCGTCTGTTTCATGATAATTGTGGATCTTTACCAGACAAAAATTGCATAACAGAAGTTGATATTGAGGGACAATGTACAACAAAATATTAGCACACAATTAGTTTTGAGGGGGGGAGGTGTCTGAAATTGGGTTTTAGCTCAAAATATTCGATTTTGGGTTTTCGATTTTGGGTTTCTGTTTTCTTTTAAAAGTTTGGTCACTGCTGAATATAAAAATGGCATTAAAAAGTTGGATATGTCCATTCTAAGGTGTGGGGGGATGGTCAAGCAAAGGTTGACCTGCCCCTCTGCCATCCAGGCTCTTGTTCATTTGGGGCTCTTTATTCAGTGATAGATCATCACTATTTCGCTGGCTAGGGGCAAATTGCATACAGAAGACTTGACTATGATCAATATCGGGAGACCCAGTGCCAGGGGTGGACACTGACTGACCATCTAAGGTGCTGAACACACCGAATATCAAGGAAAATGTTTACATGGGGCTCTGAAATAGACTTCCCACGACCTAATGAGGGTGAAATATGCCATGTTTCTGCTGTTTCAGAGTGCAATGGTGGATGATCTGTCACAAGAAGGGTAAAAACGCTCTTGGTTTTGACCGTGGAAGACATGCCGACCATATATAGCCCTCTCTGGACCCTAAAACGACTCATCGGAAGTCCTTTTGCTGATGGGGGTAGGGAGGCAAAAATGGAGGAAAAATGGGAGTACGGGCACAAAAAGTGGCATAAAAATCATGGAAAGAGGTCTAGTAGGTGAAACAAACATGTGTTGGGGTTGAAAAGTCCAATCAAAAGCTCTTTACAGCTGATTTTTTAGCAAAAAAAAATTTAAATGCGTTTTTCTCAAAATGCGTTTTTTAGCACAAAAATGCTATCTACATTTTTATTAACAAAACAATATCTAAATTTTGTCAGAAGGGATTTTTGATATCATTTTAAGTTTTTGAGGAATTTGAGATTTTGGGGTCAAATTTTCGAAAAATCTGTGACCTTTTCATCACGGCAACGAACTATTGGACTTTTAGTTCAGAACTCGGTGGGGCGTGAAAACCCATAAAACGCCAGGGGGCTGGATCATATTACCACTGAGA
>JBCEWB010601672.1:0-18067 GCA_039654565.1 Peronia peronii
AACCCGATACTCGTGACCCCGCTTGTGGTTTCGGGCCAAGCCCAGCACAACTAAAGTGCCACCGTTGTGACGCCGTGCATAAACACAAATCAGTTGCCAATGGTCAACCATTGCAAGATAATTGGGAAAAATTAGTCAAAAGAATGAGTTGTGGAATACAACAAATTTTGTGCTAAAGCTGTTTTTTGGCAATAAGCTTTGGAGCTGATTTTGAAAATTACACACATCTAGTACTCCTTTTTCCCAGCTAGCAGCGAAAGATAGAAAGTCTAAGAAAGTTATGCACATTTTGCATTTTATCTTTCCTAGTTGGCAGAGAAAGGCCTATGTACAGGACATGAACCAGATTCCATGGAGTTCAGTTCTTTAGGAGGCTGGGTGGCCACACGAGCTTCAGGGATGAAAAAGAACATTTATGGCAACATTGAAGATTTGGTAGGTTTCAGCAATGCCATTTATTGTTCAGCCACTAATTTTCAGTTCTTTTAGAGTGTCATTTTGTGTAGTAATGGGCTGATTGAAGCATATTTTTGAGCGGATTGATTCGGAAAAATAGAAATAGGATTGCCCACATACAAAGTTGTGCTGTGCAACTCGCTGGAAGAAAAAAGCTCGGAAATATATCGGTTTGGAACAGTTTATCATCCCCTTTAACTTAACATGAGTGATCACTTCTTTGACTTTCAAAATGCCTATGTTATAATCATCACAGACCAAGGATTCAGTTGTCGGTCTGCTGTGTTGCGACTGATTTACTGTTGATATATGTAGAATATGGTGATCCCTTGAAGGATGAAATGGCTTGTCACATAATGTGAACCAATCTGAATTACCTAAATGGAAGCCACATAGCAGTGGCAGAACTGAGAAAATTGCTGTGAAAACAGAATCGAATATTGCTAATGATTTTTTATAAATTTGATTCCTGCCTGAAGGTCTCCTGTTTATCTGCATTTCACGAGAGTAATATATTTCAAGCCTGTGTTTTTCAGTGTTTATACGGTTTCATGTTCACCAAAGTTCCCAGAAGTGAGCGTCATCAGTTATGGTGATCAAAGAACGTATGACTTTACAGGGTCATAAATGCATGATAAAAATAAATATTATGATCATTTTCATGCAAAATTAAGGATTTGGAGCTTTTTGATGAATGAAAAAAATAAAAACCAAAAATGCAACTGCAATTCAGGTTTATGGCACTGTGTCACATATGGTGCTCTGAGATTGAAAGAGCTATTTTGTTATTCTGCATTATTTCAGCTGGTGCATGTGAAGATGGTGACCCCTCGAGGTGTAATGGAGAAAAACTGCCAAGTTCCCCGCATGTCCTCTGGGCTAGACATTCATCATTTCATCCTTGGCTCAGAAGGTCAGTGTCTCATTCATAGATTGTAGGGGTTCACACTGAGTAGAAAAAAAAGCAGGCTGTTAGGCTCATATGCAGATTGAATGATTATGCAGACTGAAGGGTATAAGTAGTTATAATTAGTTAAAGATTTATCTTTGTGAGTAAGGACAACTTTCCCAGCTGTTTATTTGTGTGTTTTTTAAATTATAAATCTTAGCCTTTCTTATTTTACAATTTCATCGTATGAGTTTCCACATGATGATACCATTGTTGATAATTATATACTTTCGGGAAATTGCATCAGCAACTCAAGACTGTTGGCCTGTGTTTAATTTATCCAGACCAACCAAAGTCCAGTCTTAAAAACTGACCAATCAGGAAGCTAAGCTTATTCCTTCTTTACACAGAACCAGTCATGGGTACTGCCCTCACATGTTGGCACACAAGGAAATAGTTAGAGGCTAGTCTATATGTGGTCTGATTACGCACTCAAGATACAGTTCCCCATCTCCCCTTCCATTTCTTCCTGTTCCTTCCATCCCCTTTCCATTGTGCTGCACATCTAGCACTGACATGAAATTATAACACGAACATCCGACACCGAGCTCTGAGGGGGATTTTTTGGGGGGAAGCGGGTTCTTTTGGCAGGTAAATTATAGCAAAAACATTCAGTTTCACAGCATAGACAGACCGGACTCATAGGCAGAGAGCACTGGAGAGGGTTTCTCATCTCCTAAGTAATCCCATCATGTGGCAGTGATAGTTATGTTTTCCTGAGCTGTTAGCTTTGACAGAAGATCAGCATTTCTATCAGAATTTATCCCAGTAATTTGTCTTGTTGTTCAGAGACAAACAGAGTGATAAAATGTAAACATTTATTTTCAGTTTCACTCACTCACTAAATACATAAGAGTTTTTATTTGTAAAGATATGTGAACATATTTTTTTTTAGGTCTGAATTAGACATAAGTTAAAGGTTGATAAGTATCCAGTAGTGTATGAAAGCCAGTGGTCCAATGTAACCAGATTTCATGATGATGAATACCTAAATTGAGTGGTGACTTTAACCTTTTTTTTTTTTTCAGGTACATTGGGAGTTGTGACAGAGGTTACACTCAAAGTCCGCCCTCTACCCCCTTGTAAAAAGTATGGATCCATCGTATTTCCAGATTTTGAGTGTGGTGTCAACTGTATGAGAGAGGTGGCTAAACAGGTAATAGTGTTTTTATGTTGAGGTCATTTGTTATCGTAGAATCAGAAAATATAATTTTTGGAATGAGCCTTACAAAACAAGTGTTTGTCATACTGTGTCATGTTCCTAGTGAAAAATCATATGACTGAGTTGAAACAGAACACTGAATTGAATTACGAGTTATGATTCTTATGTTCATTATCAAAATTAAATGGCAACAGCCCTGTGTGGGCTACGTTGTTAGTTCATTGCTCACTTTAAGTGGAACCATATTCTCATTGAATGAAAGAGTTGGCCACATTCAAGCTCAAGGTGATTGAGACTCAGTAAAGTAAAACTATCACTGGCTCTCAGAATTGTCATATATTTATTTCTTGACTCCAGAAAATTTAAGATAGAATAGTTCATAGTCAGTAAAGAAAACAGCAGTCAAATCCAGATCTGACAGAGGGAGTCTTGAAATGTTCATGGTGAACCTGCAATGTCTCTTACTGGTCTTACTGATATAGTGTGTGTCTTGTATTGATTTTAAGAGCTGTGGAAGAGGAAGTCTGCATCAAAGACGAGATGAAATTAAATTTCTATTTTCAGCGTTGTGCTCCAGCCTCCATTCGTCTGATGGACAATGAACAATTTCAGTTTGGTAAGTAAATAACATTGTAAGATAAGATAAACTTTATTTTACATCAAAAGGAAATTTCATTCACAGGTGATATGACACAGTATACATGCAAGATACATTCACACTCATAAACATATATGGACAAAAAGTATCACAGACTGCATCAGAACAAGGCAGACTCAGAGGAACATTGCCACAACTTGTTAAGTGTATTGCTAAAGGCAGAGAAGAATTTCTACAAAGTTCTTGAGATGTTCTTAGATGCAGCATACACTCACTTTGTTGTTTTTTACTGCTGTTGTTTATCACTGTTTCATCCAGGGAGTTGTTGTTACCAAGCATCACTGAATATGAATCGTAGAGGTCCTTTTGCCAGTGCTTAACAATAAAATATTCAGAAGGCAATGATTTTATTTATCTTGTCTTATCATAAAAAGAAGGATAAAAGGTTTTGTTTTTTTTTTCTTTTGACAACTTTGCATCATTTCTCAAGAGAGCTACAAACATGTGTCCACTTGGCCAAATTTAATTCACAATTAATGTGCATGGAAGATTTCCACCATGCTAACCATAAATATGTACGGGTTCTGATATATTTGAATATTTCTAGTAGATTAAATTTACTACAGATTTATTGACTGTATCCTTGCATTTTCATGTTCAGGCCATGCATTGAAGGTCGAATCCAAGTCATTGTTGACAAATTTCATGGATGGCTTGAAGAAGTTGTATGTGACAAAACTGAAAGGCTATGACCCTATGAAGATGGCTGTGGCAACATTGCTGTTTGAAGGAACAAAAGAAGTAAGCAACATAATTTGTATTGCAAAGAGGAGTGATGGAGGAAGTGAGCATCTTGGTGGGAACCTCGAAGATAATTGAGATACTTTTGTTGAGGAAAAGTTAAGATGAGATAAAGATATAATTTATTTTCCTACTAAGCTTGTTGTTTTCGTATCATATCAACGTGAATAACATGGATTGATGGAATATCTCAGTGGAAACCTATATAATGATTGAGATAGTTTCGTTTAAATAAAAATAAGATAAGGTATAGTTTACTCTCCTTGTAAGCTGATTATTTTCATATCATATCAAAATTGCATATCAGGGAAAACACCACATATTCACAACAAACCATTCACTTGGCAAGAACATGAGGGAATGCACATGTATCAGATCACATGGAATAAGCAAAATAATTTATCTTATTGCAACTATCCTCACGTAATCCACAACACAATTTATTGTGTTACAATTGCCCATGCTAAAATCAACGTGATTTATATCTCTATAATTATCCATACTCTTTCCAACACAGGAGGTGGCTGCTCAAGAGAAACGTGTGTATGAAATTGCAGCAAAGTTTAGGTAAGCTGTTGTTTGAAGGATCACTTATTGGTACTTGTAACAGCAAAATTATAGCATAATTCCTCTCTAGAATGACAGTGTCCTGTGTGTGAAAACGCAGTTTCAGTATTTAAAAATTTGAAAGAAAATGAAACATATTCTTGGTATATAATCCTTGATTGAAATAATCCTTATTCATTTTTTATATAACTGCAGTCTACTTGAGGCAAGGCAAAGTAAAACACATTTGTTCCACATAATTTGTTGTCAACATTTTAAGAGATGTATTAGGATGCTCATGTGAAATGATGGTCTTAATATTAACTCTTATTTCACTTTTTGGTTGTGAAACAGGGGCATTCCTGGTGGAGCTGACAATGGGGAACGTGGCTACATGCTTACCTTTGTCATAGCTTATTTGAGGGTGAGTATACTGTGTGTTTGATGTATAGTCATGCATAAATGGGAATTCCTCTGACCTACCCCCATATTCCTTCCCTTTGCGAGACACAAAAGAAGCGTTGGAACAAGCACAGTAAAGATAGATCACATTTGCACTCCTTCCTTGAGACTTACTTTGTGAAAAGTTCCAAAAAATCAGTAATAGAAGGAAAATGTATTCTTCTTATCATAATAATTTTGTCATAATTTTTTTTGTGATTAATCTTTCAAGTGGCAAGAAGAAAATTTGTCTTTCTACTTATCACTGCTTGTTCAACACGTCTTGTGTCTGACAAAAGGAAATAATAAAGCTGATTTAGAAAAATCCCATTCTCACTAGTAAACTATGTATAAATTTAGTCAGCTTTATTTTCATTTTAGCAGTAGATTTGTTTTCTACATTTCAGATACTTTACTATATTTGATACTTTAGATGCTGTAATTTGATACTCACATAAAAGAAGCTGACATCAAATTTTTCTCTGGAATCAAAATTTTGCAACTTCATCTCTATGATGGAAATGTGACTGTATTCACAGGATCTTGTAATCATAGAAACTTAGACTGATTTTTTTATGAAATGCTCAAAGTTTGGAAGATTAGTAATATCAAGACAACTTATTATTCAAAAAGCTTTGAAGGAAAAAAGAAAAAGATTTACTGAAAACAAATGAAGCCAGTAATCAGAATTTATTCTGACTGTGCACTTCTGAAATCCTCAGGACATTGCGTTTGACTATTACGTGGTGGCCGAGTCATTTGAGACATCAGTGCCCTGGGACAGGTGTCTGGACCTGTGTAAGAATGTGAAGGAAAGGCTCCACCGAGAGTGCAAGGACAGTGGCATTCAGTTCCCTCCTTACATCACATGCAGGTATTGTCAAAAGTAATATAATAATCAGAGACATTTATATACATTTATATATGCTTTTTATATAGGGCTTGAAGCATTTTAATCAGAATGTTTTACAGCCACATATATAGAATATATGTCAATATAAACAGGAGCAATAGTATACACACATACTCATAAGATGGCATACAAATATTATCAGAGATACGCGCTCGTACATAATAATGTGATACAACCCAAACACATAGTTTATCTTGTAGACCTGACTGACAACTATCTTGAGGAAGGAGCTGGGGTCATTACTCAGACAGGTGCTTGTTGAACAAGTATATTTTTAACTGACTTTAAAATGATTCTACACTTGAAGAGCTGCAAATCATACAGATAATGAATTGTAGATTAAATATGAGCCCAGCGTGGCTAAATAGTTTTGAAACTTTTCATGTTTTATAAATTTATAAGGAATTTATAAGAGGATGTGCTCTAGTTACCAAGATGCCAATTTATGTGCCCTCAGCTGTATCAATCTGTTACTTATCTTGTTGCTATGAAGCTTGTTGTCTATCAAGCATTTAGACTTGCTGAGTAAAGTCATTCCTTAATTAATTTTACATGAAGTTTTGAAATGATGAGAAGTGCTAGGGACATCTTTGAGAAACTGAAATATTCTAAGCTTTGTTTACATTTCTTTTCTTCGTTCTTATCCATCTTATATAAGGACAGTTTTCTGTGTGTGGTAAATATAGTAAAGCTGTTGATATTTGTTATAATTCTTAACTCCAGGATTGATATAAAATTTGTTTTCTTCAAATGTTAACTTGAGTTCTTTCCTGCTGTCCTACTGTCATTTCGTGTTTGAATACAAGAAGACAGCTTTCTGTTTTTGTCATTTGAAACATGAATTTGTTCAATTTCTGTTAGGTTTTTCACTGTTATTGAATACCTATCAAGCTTTCATTTCATATATCTGCTTACACTCTTGTCTTTCCAGGGTAACCCAAACCTACGATGCAGGTGCTTGTGTCTATTTTTACTTTGCTTTCAACTACAGAGGCATTAACAACCCAGTCCACTTGTATGAACACATTGAGGTGAGTGAATCATACTTAATTTTATTGATTAGAATTGGTGATGGGCCTTGCAAAGGAACAAACAAAAGAGACATTGAAAAATAAGGTAAAAAAAAAAAAAGCAGTGGACTACAATTGGTCCCCAACTTAAGTGTGAATGGTTGTTGTTCTGTTGAGGAGCAATATGCTAGCCAACTCTATTGTCTAGCATATCAAATCCTAACTTAGCCTGTCCTATTCAGTCCTATCTTGTCTTGTCCTTATTCTGTCCTTTCTTACCATGTCCTGAAATGCTCTTTTCTATGCTGTAACCTGTTATGTCTTATCTTGTCTTGTCATGTTTCCCTTTTCTGTCATGTTATGTCCTATCTTGCTCTATCTCAAATCATCTTATTGTGGCTGGTCCTGAACTATCATGCTCTGCCTTGCCTTGTCCTCTGTCAACCAGTTCTCTGTATCTCTTGCCTCTCTGCCTTTGTCAGAGCACTACTCAGTGCTGTGGTTAAATCTTGTAGTCTGTGGTTAAATCTTGTCATTGCATTGTCCTCTGTGCTCCTTGTGAATCATGCCCTGCACCACTGCCAAGGTGAGACGTTTAACATCAATATCATGCCTGTTAAGTTGTCCCAGCAAGAGACAACTTGGTGGTAACTTATCTGGAACCACAATCTCAAGTCATCAGATGAACATGCATTTTGTCCTGACATAGACTTTAAGGCCAAGCAAAAATCCACATTTTTAAGTTGAACACACTTTTAATACTATAAACATTTTGGAAATGTGTTCCTCATTTATTCTAGGATAGTTTTCATGTAAAATCTTCATGGTTGCCATGGAAATGCACGTAAACAGCCCTATTTTGGATTTTCCCCCTACTTTTCAACCCAAATTTCTTATAAACCATCAGTCACAAAACCACCAAATTTTGCAGAAACATTCTTTCATCCAGTATGAAAATTTGTGTATTGTTTTTTTGATATTTTGTAAAATATATTTATTGCTATTTTTTAAAAATTCCATTATATAAAATATGCACATTTTCAGGTTTTTGAGAAGTAAAATATCGTAAACAAAAAAATTTTCTTAAGTTTTGGAAAAAAACATCAGACAACATCTTTTACCTTACGTTGCTGCATACTTCCTATAAGTTTCAAATAAATCCCATGGACAGCTTTTACAAAATCTGGGTTTTATTGCAATAAAAGCACATTTTGAGTAAATCGCAATTTTCTAAAAGTATAGTGAGTCTCTTTTCCCATGATAATGTCTGCCTGAGGTGTTTATTCCCTTCAGAATCCACCAAGAACACAGCCAGGACCCTCCTCAAGTTCTTCCAGTTCACTCTTCTCTCTGGCTCTTGCGTTCTTTCTAATAGCTTCCCTCTTAATTTGTTTTCCTGACACTAACAACATGAAGACACTAAACAGAATAACATTCAGCACAGTATAGTTTAACAAGTGGAAATGACCTTGGACTGCGTTAGCTGCACACATTGAGCCAGTAGAGACAGTCAATCTTCATTTGCCAGCCAATTCGCAGCTGATGAGCAAACAGCTCATGCGAGATACTTCCATATATGGAAGTGTAGTACTATGAAGGGAGAATGGAATGTATAAGTTTCTAATGCCCCTATGAAAGTGAATGGATGTTTGGGCATGGAAATTTACGCTGAAGGAAGGAAAGGTTATCATTGGCTAAGAGGAAAAAGATCAGATTTTGTATCGATACTAAATTTGAAGGGTTCTAGCCGACGCAAAGTTGTTTGCCTGGGCTATGAAATGAGGGGATTTTGATAAAACAATAAACAATTATGCACTTACCTCACTGTGTAGTAAGCGCAATTTTAGATCCTCAAAATCAACTTTTGACCCAAAATGCATTCCATACTATCAGTAAGAGGTCAAAGAATTAAAATATAGCTAGAATGTAAAATCAACAATTTTGACCCCCAACATCGATTTTCACTGCTGACCTTGGCCTTAATTCATCATAATAGACATTTGCTATTGCATTTAATCAAGATGCGACGATACATTATGTCATCGAGGAGTTGATGGTCCATGTTAATTATTGATGTGTTCATAGGAATTTGTGTTTTTGTGACATGAAGCTACTGTGTCCAATGTGGATAATAAAAAATTATGTGATCTTCTCGTATTTCTCGTATGTGTTGCAGACCTGTGGGCGAGATGAAATTCTGGCCAATGGTGGAAGTATATCTCACCATCATGGAGGTAAGTAGGACACTCAGTGGTGTCATTCTGTTCCAGATCTTATTCTGTTCCACTAGTTAACTTGGTCTTTTTAACTCTATCACTGTAATGCATTTCCTTCATATGCTAAGAAATATTTTGCTGTGTCGAGAATTATGAGTGACTGAAAATTTATGACATCCTGACTAATCTTTCTCCATCAGCCCCAGCTATCCAGGTCTTCATCGAACCTCAGTGTGATGACCAGAAGGAGACTGGTGCTTTCGTTCATGTTATGTTCCCATTGTTATTTTCTGTCCACCCTGTTTTCTTCTTCCCGATACAGTGCCTTGCATGATTAATTTTGCAAGGCTTGTTGATCTTATGGCATGACCATACCCTTTCAGTAAGAATTTGTAAAATGAAAATACAGTTTTCATACTCTTCTCAAACATAGCTTTGAGGATCTTATACTTTTGCTGAAATTCACATAAAAAAAATCGGAGAATATCTCTGGCAGATTCAAATGTGTTTAAATTGCATAACAACAAACTGCTTATATGTGTCTTACTGATAAGTGCAAAGCTTCACTATCAGACAGATTGTAGGGAGTGTCACACAAATTATGGCACCTGCTTTTGGCTTTGATAATTTTAAAGACCTAATTGGTTCTATCCTTGTATTCTGAGAAGGAAGGTTTTTGTTGGGAATGTTTCATGTTGACTGACAACACATTTTGATGTAATATGAAAACTATGTGTTCATGTCAACAGTATTGTATTATTGTATCCCTCCTTGCCTTGAATATGTATATTCTGTAGTTACTATTACTTAAGAATGAGATTATTGTTGAGATCTTGAGAGTAAACAAGCAGTGCCAAATCTGTGTTAAAAATTCTCTTTGTACAGGAGAATGAATTTTCTTATCTCTACACTTTGGACAGGCCAAATTCATAAGCAAACTTGGGCAAAATCTTAGTTATCCGTTTTGTTGTAGCATGAGAGCAGTGTGCCCAGGTGAACATTGTCTTATCCTGTCCTGCCCTATCCTACCCTATCCAGCCCTGCCTTACCCAGCCCTATCCTATCCTATTCCTATTCTATCCTGCCCTGTCCTAGCTTATCTTGACATGTCCTGTCTTGTTCTATCCTGTCTTATCCCATCATAATGTATCTCATCTTATTTTTTTGTGAAGTGGGCAAAATCCGCAAACGATGGCTGAGGAAGACAGTGGGTGACATTGGTGTCGGAGCTATGCAGGCAGTGAAGAGCTACATCGACCCCAACAACATCTTTGGCAACAACAATTTGATGATTGGGCAGTCACTCAGTGGAGACCACCCAGTCCAGGAGCCCACCAATGTCATTCTGCCCTCCAAGCTCTGAGGGCAAAGTTCTGTCAAATTTCACATCTCTATCCTTGTCTGCAAACTTAATATTTAGATATCAGTTTACTGCCTGAGTGTTGATCCACAGCCAGATTAGCTTTTTAATATAAGGGAGTAGGGGATTTGTCTAAGTATTGCATAGATTTCATGAGTAACTCATCTGTAAACCTGCTCACTGAAACGCAAATCATCCAATCATGCAAAGAAATCAGTAATTGCTCTTGCCGAAGTATTGTTTGAGGACTCTTTCTGGCCATTCTGAATTTTCCAATCATGAAACATAGATTGGCCTATCGTCAATCTACTAAATCCAAGGAAGCAATTTTCCCTTCTTTATCAAGTGCACATTATGGTTGCCGCTTATGAAATTGGCTACTCCTGTATTTTTATCCATTATTTTAATTTTGTAACTGATGGATCAGTACTGTTTTTCTTAATAATTCTAAAGGTGATCCCGCAATAAAATTCTGAGAAATAAAAAAGTTGTAGTTCATTACAGAAAAGGCTTGTGGTTGATGTGATCATCTAAGTTTAATGAAATCCAGAGAAAAAAATTTATTTTTTTTTAACACTTTCAGGACTGATATTTAGATATCCTGGATAGTATTTGAAAATGACTCGGGAACACCACAGACGAGAGAAACCTGAGTAGTTGACCTTGGCAGTCAGGAATATAAATAGATTTCAACATGTTTATTTGCCAAGATATGTGGACACACTTGGAAATAACTGAAGACTCTGGGATGAAAAGCATTTAAATCCAATTTGAAAAGACTCTCCCAAAATGTAAAACGAAACTTTTGTAGTTACTCCAGTTTTATGTTTTATGATGTTAGGAAGTTTATATCTGAAATTGTGACTGTTGATCACTTACTGATTTTAACAAATTTTTTTTTCATTTGGAGTTTGTCGACTTTGGTGCAAAATATCTGAATAATGTGATTTAGATGCTTGTTGTTCTGAGGATTCAGTTACACATTCTAAAATCTTTGGAAGAGAGACCATAGATAAGTGAAACTCTCATTTATCACTATAGATAGACGCTAATAAAAGTTAAGGGCACCTAATAGAAATATTCATGTCTTCAACTTTATAGTCCATTTATAATACCACTACAGATAGCAGGGGCCTCAGTAACTGAAAGGGAGAATTAGAAATGTTCAAGGCCCAGCATGCTCATCAGAGCTGCCAACTGATACGAATTTTCTGTAGTTTCCACGGAAAATTCAACTCTGCTACAGAACTACGATTATCATTGATAATCTACGGATTTCTGACATGACAGTCTAGTGTGAAAATTGATTAGATAAGAATTAAAAGTTTACAAAAATTGGCCCACTTTTTAGGCTATTAGATCTACTTGATGAAATTGACAATGTCAATGGTCATGCCTCACGGTCAGTACAGTCGTCGGGCGCACCACACGCCCTGCCCCCGATAACCTGTTTCCCGTTTACATTTTTATATATATGTCACAAGCAGTTGCGGTCAAATATGGTGCTTAAAATGGAAACACGGGAAATCCCGCTTTATTTTGGTTTGTGTTTGATGGAAATCGGCCTATGTCTGCGGTACAGTGAATTTTGTAACGAGATTTTTTAGTCACATACTAGAGATGTCAAACTTCCGTCTTTAGTTGAAATCGGACTTTCTGGTCATCACCTACTTAATTTTTGGCTAGTCGGCTGGCAGCAGCTGACCTTTCAATATGATACCAGTCCCACACGACGAATATGAAAACGGAAGTACGATAATCCCGTGCATATGATAATCCCGTGCATGGTCGTCACAGGGGCAGATCAGGCTCTTGTTCGGCAGCTTGTTTAAGAATTTTAGAACACGAAGTTCGTTGTGCCTGTTCCTCAGACACGACAATATTCAGTCAAGCGATCCTGCAGCAAAAACAAATGGTGGCCATATCTAGACCTAGATCTAGCTTTTCTCTCTCTTAGTTAGAGATCTAGTAGATCTACTAGATATAGTCGTAGTAGTTGGGATGATAGGTTTGAGCTGTTGATCCCTAGATCTAGGCAACTATCGAGGATCTCCTGAGCAAATTGATCCGAATCATTTATCTGTGCATATCATCAGATGACAGATTTCAGTAGTTATCAGTTCAGAGCTGTTGCTCAGCAATAAATCAGCATTTTTTAAGAACCGAATGTTGCTGCTTGTTTTACATAGAGGTTACATGGGTTGCCAAGTATTACTTTTCCTTTAGCTCAAGATCTAGATTTATTTATATTAATAAATAATGCTGTTTTAAGTAGAATGTCAGCATATAGGCTGCCCGGCCTTATTCATCTTATTGTCAAAAGCATTTTTCTACATTAATGCTTTGTTTCGGGTCGAAAGGTTGACAGCTGAAAATTGAGCTAGACTACTGATAAAACTACTGATTTGAATTTCTGAAGGTTGGCAGCTCTGGTGCTCATGTACTTTGTCATTTCACAGTCTATTTCTAAATTCCTTTTCTAGCTGTGTAGTAAATGACAATCCAAACTGCCTGTTGAATACAGTAATTATTAAGGACAATATGACTTCTTTTTTTTTTTTTTAATTTCTCCCTCCAATAACGAATACCATAATCAATTTATTATTGTTCATTTATTTTCTTCCATCACTTGAGCTCAGCATTTAGGTTTTTATGAACATCTCCATGATTTAACTCTTAATCTTATTGGTGATGTTTTTAAACTGTGATTGCCAAACTATAATCACCATAGTGATACTTCCAACATTTGATAGAATTTTTCAGTTGTATTCAGTTGTAAGTGTGGAAAAACTTCTTTAGAAATGTGGAATTATGCATTTTTTGGTTTGCTCTCATTTTTTGGTGTAATTGTAGGAAAATTGTAGCCATGATTCAGCAGATGAAGAGTTACTTCAAAATTGTGTTGATTTTTTTCAAACTGACAATCTTAGTTTTTTGGTGAACTATTTTTTTTTATGTTTCATTTTGATACATTTCTTTCTATCACTCATTTTCACATATTATATACATTTTATTCATAAATGCATTAGATTGTCAGTGTTAGCTGCCACAGTTGGAAATTCATATCATTTAATAAAACTTGTTATATTTCGTTTTATTCTGTTTCCCTAGTGTTTGCTAATTTAACTCTCATAGATCTGTAGCCCGCACAGTCTGTTCTGAGTGAATTATTAAGGTCATCATTGGTCTAGTGTACAAGTTAGAAGATGAGTGGTGTGCATGAATCTGACATATAGAATGATGATATAACTCGATGTCTTTGACTACGGGGAGCTTATGTAAAAATGGTGAATAAGAGGCAGTGTATGGGATATTTGCCGGCCACAATCCTAACAGTAACAGCTAGTATAGTCAGTTTCAGTGAGAGACCTTCCAGAGGCTACTGCAGTCCATAAGTCTGACTTTGATGACTGATGTAATCACTTTCAATGAGAGCCTTTTCAGAGGTTACTGCTTTCTCTAACTCTAAACATTTTCAGGTAGAAGCTTTACCTAGGCTACTGCTATTCAATAATTCCCATTCTTGCCTCTGAGTCTAGGTGACCATCATCAGTGAGAGATCTCATACATATCTATGCTACTACTGCTGGCCACAGGGCTAACACCAACAGCTATCTTTTTAAATGAGGTCTTATATAGGTTACTCCTGGCCTCAAACATGACCACTAGTGGCTTATATCTTCTTAGTGCTTAACTCTACGTCTGGACCATCAGGGCGCCATCAGACATGTGCACCAGTCTTCTCCATCTGTCATGGTTGTGAGCCAGGGCCCCCAAGTCTCTTTAGATAATTTTCTTAGCCCACCCAGGAATATTGTTGGCCCATATTTTCTGCTTTTTCTCTTTTACACTTGCAGTAGGATTTCAGTCCTTACAGTAGATCTTGTCACATGGCTCTACTATCTCAATTTCTCTAAACCATGACTATTCGTTTAGTTCCATAAGCCACTAGTGATCAGATGTTAGGGCTAGAACTTGCCATGGGCTTTTAAAGGCCTGCGTATCATTAAGGAAAAGAATGCTGATCATTTAGTGTCATGTGGCAACTTTCTGCACTGTTGCCTCTTAGCTATACTTATTTGAAGAGAGAAAGTTTAACAAACCTGGAGGAGTTACAATAGCCACATGTGAGAGAACCTTCAATTTTTGTGTGCAGCTGCTTTAGTGGAACCCTTTTTTTTTTCTTGTTGCTGTTGTTTTTGCACTTTCTCATTTCTTTTATTGTTAGAATTTAGTGCTGTTTTAGCATGTCATTGAATGATATGCTTGCATGTTATGGGTCAATCTCTATTTCCACAACAGTTAATGAGTTTGATGTTTTGTTATAACAAACATGAACAAATAAAAATATTCTGTGTTTATTTAATCTCCTCATGACCACTGATGCACGCAAAACAATGCAGACTAACATTTGTTACACATTTTTGTTTTCCTAGCAGCAGTTAATATTACAATTGATTTCTGCATTTCATTATAAGAGACATGAAGAAAATGAATGTATCCGGCCTTTATTTAATTCTTTCATGACAACTGAGGTCATAATGTGAAAATGTGTTGTACATTCTGCTTGTGAAATCATACATTTACATTAAATGTGAGGCAAAATTTGTAAAACATTCTGTCACACAGAAAAGAAAAAAAAAAACACATTACATTTGTGCATTACTGAGTTTTTACTGGAGGTGTGTTGCACTTGCAGGTTAAAGTAATTTGGGTGCGGCTTCTAAATGCAAAAAAACTTCTGGATTATGAATGAGTTGTGATTATCATGAAACTCTGGCACTCATTTCTGGGACATTCATTTTTTTCTTTCATTTTTTTCCTCATTATTTATATTTTCTTATCATGCTTATTATTACTAATGCTTTGTCAGAATAGCATTGCAAGGATAAAATGATAGCTTTCTATTTTTAATTTTAATTAAGCTGATTTTATATGTACAATAGTTGTTGAAGTTCAGCTATAGTTTATATTGTATTAATGTTTGGCTCTTTTCTCCTTGAAATGAAATCTAAAACACAGTGAAGTTCAGTTGTTGAGTGTTTATATCATAGATATATATATGAATTGAAAGAATGTATTGAATATGGACTAGTTGTAAGAAGAGAGACATAGTACATATTGTTTCAGGTGTTCCCATAATTGTTATAATGTTGCCCGATCTATTTACGCACCCTTTGTGAAAAAAGGGACACATCGAACTAGGATCACTGAAAGCCTCAATTGATGGGTTTCTATCTTCCTTGTCATTTACTGAGTTTTGTGATATGTAATTCATCTGATTTTGACATTCTTTTTATTGGTTTATGAGTTACTTCTTTGTTTTTGTTTTCACGTTCATGCTCTTTCATTGTTTTTATTTTCTAGCTGACATTGCTAGCTCTTTCTTTTGAATAATAAAATTACATACATGTATCAAACATTGAAATATTTGTGGTGTAAGAAAGATCAGTTTCAAGATTTATGCTGCCAGTCACAAATTGATAATTAATTAATTACTGGTGATTGAATTTATCTGTCAATGTCAGATATGAGAATGTTGCAGTTTTCGTTGTTTTTTATTTGACATCATTCTGTCATGGACACAAAACATCATTACGTATTATATTATTATTATTCCATGGTTAGGACATATGACACATAAAATTTTCTGTTATATTCATTAAGAAACAAAGTTTATCTGAGACAGTTCTGTATCAGTTACTGCAAATTATTCTGGTGACAGCTGTACTTGTGTCATTTTGTCATCACACTTCTACCCATTTTTTTTTCTTTTCTGTATGAGACATGGCTCTGTATTTTTTCTTTTCTTACCTTTTTTACTTTTCTCTTTCTCTATACTCCTGGTGTTGTGGCAAAATTTACACCTGTGCCTATGTGTTTCGTTAAGACTTGGCTAATGACTGCAATGTATAAGATCCAAGCAATTGAGCTATGGATTGAATTTCAAACACACACAAAACTGGTGTTCAGAATCCTGCTTGCAGCACTTGCACTGGCATAAGGCTAAGTAATTATTTATATTGATTTCTCGCACACTCCCATTTTGCTTTGTTTGTCCATCGTGAAAGTGCTATATAATCACTTAAGTTTGAACAATTTCATTGTTAAAGAGAAATGTATAAATGTTCTCTTTTCTTTCTTTCTTTCTTTCTTTCTTTTTTTGTATCTTGTTGCCCCATGTGAAGATGTAATTTTCGTTTGATTCAAACGTGAAAGAGTAGTAATACATGATATCGCGTGCCAGCTTAGTTCATACATGTAAGAATAATTTCACTGTATCATATACAGTTTGATACCAAAATACTGATACCGGTATAGTGTTGCATAAGGTCATCGTTTATCCCTGCTTTTGATGTAAACATCATCATTCACTGTCAGTATCAAGAGTGAAATCCAGAGGAATAGAATGAAGCTTGAAAATGCTGCTGCTTCATATTTTGGGATCACTTCATTTTATGTGTAGTTCCCATCTCTGTTTAATTGATTCAATCTGGGGATTATTTCTATTCTGGACACCAGCTTATTCTCACAGGACACATACACAGTGGCTTGGTGCCTGTTTTGCAAAACAAGTAAGATCTACTTAGAACAGTAGAAATAGTTGGTTTATAGGTTATCTTCTGTTGAGGATTTGTCCACACATTGTTACTTTCATGACAATATGAACAAAGGAGCTGCCTACGTGTAGAATTTAACTGGTTGACATTGTCTCTGCAATCCCTATTTATAGAGAGAGACTAGAGAGCGTATCTATGTGGTCATTTATAACGTTTTTTTACATGTTGTGGAGCATGTTCACTGTTATATTTTTAGCTGTGCTGAGATGCTTTTGCTTGATGCTTTTTTTTTTTTTTTATTCCTATATATTTAATTTCCATGTTTATTTCAAATTTCATGGCATAGTATTTCATCCCAATGCTGATCTTCATAATATTATGTAACAATCACAAAAAATCCATTCATTTCTAGTACTTTTCCTCTTGTGTTTTCATTTTTTACTCTTATTACGTTTATTGTTATTCTGAATTTTAAAAAAAAAAAGGAGAAAGAAAGAAAGAATGGAAATTTCAATAAATTTGAAATTTCTTAAATAAGTTTACAGTGTTTGTGCATTTTATTTGACATTGAAGTGGCTGACATTGACAAAGTGGCTGGACCCATGTGTTGGCATGATAAAAGGGTCAGACTGAAGAAACCTATTTATTGAGTTATTGGTGGTTTCTTAAGGGGGGATATCCTGAGAGCCATTTTGGAAGCCGCTGGGGAGAGATGATTTTAGCCATTACTATCGAATTCGGCATGGTCAGATTAGAGGAAAACAATAGCAACAAATTCAAAATCACTCATGGTTGCCATGGCAACGGCCGCCATCTTGGATTTCGCTACTCAACATTGCGTAACTTTAAATTCGATAGGCTCTAAACTTTTCCATCCGATGTGCTTGTAATTTTGTGTACATATTTTACCATTCCATATCTAAATTTTATCAGAACAGATTTGTGATAAAGTACTTAGTTTTTTTTCTACAATTTTTCAAATTTGGTATGTGAAAAGGTCACAGATTTTTCAAAAATTTGACCCCAAAATCTCAAATTTCTCAAAAACTTAAAAT
>JBCEWB010601783.1:0-18067 GCA_039654565.1 Peronia peronii
CCGCTGTCCGGGCAAAATTTCCAAATTCCAAATTTCTACCCACAAAATTTCTCACCAAAAATTAGCAGCTTCTAAAAAGCCGAGATAATCCTACTTTCTTTGGATTGAAAGGCTTAAGAAAAACAACGAGAGAACAAAAAGCGTAGTTTGACTGGGAAAAGTATAGCTCAATTGAGACAGCGCCAGTCCCCTGAAAGGAAGATGAAAGGCTTATATTAGATACCCTGAATCCTGGGAAATAGAGAGGACTCGAGAACAAGAATGAGGGCTAGAAATGTAACAAGACATGACGTGGACCGTCTAAGAAAGTCAACAGGCTGGGCGTTCTTGATCTGAAATCAATACAAACAAATCCGACATAACTTTGACAAACGTTTGTGAGAGTTCTTTATTCCTCTCCACTTCTTGCCGCGTATAGGACTCCAAACAGAAATCCCACTCTCTCTAGTCGTTGGCCATCTTCCTCGTAGCCTTCCATATCAGACTTGAGGTCTACGCGCAGGCCCCACCTCCAAGCCTGTTTAAAGCGTCCTTATGAGACGCCCCTTGTAAAATTGCCCCTGGATTTCTGCGATAGATCCGCACGAGCGCCGTTTCATGGACATACAGTTAAAATGACACCGTGCTGGAATATTACCTAGGATTTTACATACATATTTTTATATCACAGCTGTCTCTTGACAAAATTCAAAGGCTCCGAACTAAATTGGGTTAAGTTAGACTATAATCTCGGCCAAAAACATGAGGAAAACCTTCATGCCTGAGTGGATGACATAAAGACAGCTTTATTGACGTTACTATTTTTCAGTACCTCCATAAGTATCCCAATACATCAATCACGTCCGGAATTTTGGATAATTTTCTCACACTGAAGTATGTGCGGCTGCAGATAAAGGTCTAACCTCAACGGCTGAATGCACTGCTATGCATAGGTGAACTATCTTCCCAGTAACCTATGATCTGCTATTACGTATCATTTCATCGTGGCGACTGCTATGTCATTTTACTATCAAACTGTATTCTTTTCTCAGTTTAACAAAATAAAACGTGAAAGACTGACACAGAGAGAGACAGCCAGACAAAGAGCGACAGATACACAGAGAGATCATAGAGAGGTAGAGGGAGGAAAAGAGGAGGGGGGGGGGGGGAGGGGGGAAGAAGAGGGAGAAACTAAGAGTCCTGACATTTTGTTGCACTCCTGGCTTCTCTTTGAAAAAAATGTATACATACAAATAATAATAATAATAATAATAATAATATAAAATTTTAAAAATCGAGAGTGTTTATTTTACAAACGTTTAAGTGGCTAAAGTCAAGAGAGACCGCTCAAGTTCTGTGTCAAGGATGATGGTGTTGCAATCAGCAACTCTCCAGACAGTTTCAATAAGCCTCTCGACAATCAGTTTAGTTCGGCTCGGATAGGCTAGTGAGATTTCTTCAGTTTCTGCTTCGACTGTCGGGGTCACAAGGCAACAATGACAACTGAAATGTCGGGCGCAGCCGAGCAATCGTGTCTGTGGCACAATGGTCCGAGCCGAGTTAATCTAAGGGATTAACATTGGCAGAGCGGGACTGTGGCTGGCCGACATGGAGCATCACTCCCGGAAATTCGGTCGTCAACGTATTGAGTCAAAGGATCCTGTAGAATGACGGTACATACAGAGTGCCAAATAACTGCCATGCATGGCAAAAGTTAATAGGAACGGGCAGGATCTATTAAGAATAGAGGTCTTCACTTGATGTCTGGGCCTGAACATTCTAGCATCATCAACATCATTTTCTACACATTATCCGGCATTCATACAGAAATGTTGCGCTCTTACAGAAGTAAGATGGCTCACTGGTCAGTTCTACACAATAACAACGAAGACAGCTCCGCTGTATGTTCATCATTGTCCGAGCTACTGAAATGCCAACACTGTTGTCTGTGTTGTTTCGAATCTGCCTGTTCAAATGCAAGTAATTAAGTCTTTATCATCACAAAGCCATGACATCCACCAATTTTGGAGTACAAAGTGGCGTTTCTAGATCGTAGAAACATTTCACATTTCACAACAACTATGTTGAATATAACCCGTGACTAGGGAGTACGATGGAACATTTCTTCAAGCAACTGTCAACACCAAGGATTATAATTTCTCTCTTAATTTTTCCTAACATTTCGATATCTCTTGCCTTCCAGGAAAGACACCATGACAAGATTTTGGCTGAAAACTGTGCTTCAATGAGATCTGGCATGGTGGATGAAAGACGGGCGAAAAAAAGCAGAATAAATACTGTAGAATAAAACGAAGCAATTTCAGAAAAACATTTCACAGTTTTGTCAGTAAATGTGCTACTGAAACGCACAAAAATGGGGAAGGGAGGGGGGGGGGGGGGGGGGGGGGGGAGGGCCCCTCCGTGTCAGATGTAACTGATAAAGCCTTCTCAAACTTTTGAACTTTGAGCCAGTTCTTATTTTTGTCCTCAGAGTAGGCCTTCATGTTTCCTCGTTCTCTCTTTCTTTCAGCCCGCTGGTGTTTCGACTGGACGATGCTATATTATAATTATTGACTGTCACGCAACTGTCAGCCAGGCAGAATGAGACGGCAAAGCTGGCAATGTTTGCCCATGTCTTCAGCTCTTCGAGTCCTTTCACAGCAGGTAAATAGAGGCCGGTCAGGAAGGCTGGTGCGAGTCAATACAATTCCATCTACAGACCATCATTTCCTCAGACATGGACGAGCAGCGGAGAGGGGAATATGGAAATACAAATTATGCATTACAAGCAGGAGTCGGCATTCAAATTACACTGGACTGTGTTTGGCAAGATTGCTTTTTGTTATGGCAACATATCATCCATCCTTATAAACCTGAAAGTGCAAGAGACATCCTCGGCTGGTATCACAGCTCACAGAATAAGCCTATGGGCTGCACTAGCTCCATCCATTTCTTCCTTTGTTTCTTTCACAAAACCGTCTAGCCGACAAGTTTTGTGTCTGATTGTAACCGCAATCGATATTTTATGTAACAGAAAAGGTCTAGGCTGCAAAAAACACTCGAGAAATATTGAGCAGCAACAGGGACTGTTTTGCTTGCTGATTCTTGTTTGTCTCAGCTAAAGGGGAGAAAGGGAAAAGATGTTTCACTTCCAGTTGGCCAAAGTGAGGAGCTGCGATCAATGAGTTCATTCGGCTTTTGGTTGTCAAGTTCGTATTTATGGTCCATATGCACTTCCAATGTCCAAGGACAGCAAGGACATTGAACAAACAAACGCCTGCAAGCACGTGTAAACACAAAAAACTGAGTTACACTCACAGACAACAGCGATCGTCGGGAATCAAACGACGAATAGTAAAGTCAATTTAACTACAGGGTGGGAGAGTTGACCCTGAGCACAAGTGTCGGTCACTATATGACAGACAGAAGATGGACAATATTACTGTGTCATATCTGTTGGCTACAGCTTAAAATGAGTAACACATGTCCCTAATGTAAGCAGAAAATAACAAATACAAGTATTTGACAGTGCATTTTCTGTACAGTATTGCCTGAGAATGCCATAGATTCATCTTCCACAGTCTCCTCCCTGGGCCATAAAAATGTTGAAAATAATGATGTTAAACAGACATAGATGACAATAAAGAATGCGTCTGGTGCAAGATCAATAGCTGCAACAAAGAAAATCAAACAATACTCATGCAAGTAACGAGAAGATTCGTCGGTCTCATTTATCTGTGTCGTCTGTCGTTCTAGGACGTAGCACACAATGTTAGGACATCATGTCTGCCGAGACAAAGAGGGCGATAAGGGTAGAGAGACAGCAGAGAAGAAAGGAGACAAGGAGAAAAAAATCTGTGTATGCAGACAAGCAAAATAACCACATTTCCTACGTTGATTAAAGTCATCACTAAAAGCAAATACCAGTACAAAGATCTTATTGTCCTCATTTTTTGTGTAAAGAGGAATAGGCTTTTCTGGACATCCAGTGTTACGCTTTGACTGGAAAGTTAAGATGTCTTCCTATTAATACTGGGTTCACATGCCATCTCTTATTCCCCTTAACTAACCATGAACGCTCATAGTATACGCCTGTGGATAATGATGTATAACAAGCTTTGAAGTGGCTATCTCATTTCGGAATATCTCAGCTTAGATTCAAATCATAAACTGAATTTCAGTTATACTATCTCTCGCAGACATGGCATTAACATTTCCTAGTTTTTTGGTGATATGACAGGGGGGAAAAAACAACTTATTACTTAATTAGGAATTTTCTACAACAATACATAGACACTATCACAAATGCATTGCATTAATTATGACACATGTATCACTTTTCAAACGGATTCATATTATATTGGTAGGAATCAGTTTCAATATGATTATCAGAGTGGAAGGATCAATTAGTTCACAATAAAAGTATATAAAAATCGCATACGTGTTGAAGTAGGGAAAGAGCCATTGTTCATTCTATTACGCTTTTGTACGCGGTGAGGTAAGGGTTAATCTCTCAAGTTCTTGTTGTGGTAATCACGGTGTAATGCATACGCACACATTTCCGTCTCCCGCATAGGAAAGACAAACGTTGCATGGCGCTGTCCACCTGTGAGGACGTGAGGTCAAGAGCACGCTCAGGTTTGAGAGGTACGCTGTATTGACCGAGCCCACACTGCCAGGCCAATAAAGAATGTTCACCTAAGGTTTCGTGTCCGGTTGGATGCAACCGATGCTCTGCCCACCTGCTGATGACATCTATCTATTTCCGCCCTCTAAGTAGGTTAACCATTAAATATTTCTTAAAACATCACAGATGTAATTTTTAGGTATGACTCGTTTCACACTGGGCAACAGAATTATGCATAAAAACGAATCTAGCAAAAACTCAGGACAGTGGGAAATGCAGTTCCCGAGAAGTATGTTTCCAAGATCCTGGACAGCCCCCCCCCCCCCCCCCCCCAAAAGAAATATATATATATAATAGCATGAGACAACAACAACTAGCTGGAGCACCTTGTCATCACAAGGATACAGGAAGGAATAGGGAGCCCAGGAAGACAGAGGGACACGTTTCTGGACAGCAAAACATCACGGCTCAAGGAAGGAAGTAGGATCAAAGTACTAAAAATAACGGGGAGTCGGGACATGTAGAGGAAAATGCTATGAAGAAAAGCATTTTGGTGCTGTTGTGACAGCAATCAATCCTGTCGATAATGTTTATTCTCTACCACATCCCCGCTCCTCTCTTTCTTTTTTTCACGCCTTCTCCATCTCCCCCTTCCTGTATTTCGCTTCCATAATTAGGTATGAAATTACCTTACACCTTATAGAATTTATAGAAATTAAACTTATGCTCAGCGATGGAGTTCGAGATCACAGGCTTAAGACCAAATGCGATACTGGTGGTGACGGGAATGAGAGCTTGTTTGTTTGTTTGTTTTCAATCTTGACTCCTCCATATCAAAATAACTGAATTACAATTATGCCACTTCCATTTACTGTGTCTGATATAGACCCTTATGGACTAAAGGACAGGGGGTTTCTCCGATACCAAAGCCAATTTCATAGAATTCCGGGCCAACTATTTTGATTGTTTGTTAACAACAGCAAACAGTATCAGCCTTTATCCTACTCAGACTGATGTTCAGATGGAATGGCCTGGATATCCAGCCACCGCCATTCTGGGCTATTCCCTTGCGAATACCAAATTCAGGTCATATATGCTTAATAGACCTATCCGTTGTTGTCTATACTATTCTTGTACACGACCAGCCATCAAGCTCCGAGATAAAAAAAAAAAATATGATTAAAAACGCCAGGACCAATTTTTAAATTCGTTGACCCAGCGATTGTCCTATAAAGGATAAGAAAGCCGGCTCTTCATAGATATGACAAACGTTTTGGTTCTGACCACAATCAAATCATGATTATCCTACTCTGTGATACAACGCTAAATTCAATAAGCTCGCTTCTCCATTTTTCTTTTTTTTTACATATATAATTGCTTTTCAAAAAATAAAATCGGAATTACTAGTGCAAAGTTGATGTATATTACAAAGTAATACTGGGACAGAGCAGATTTTAAAGGCAAGCTTAAAAAGGAAATATGTTAGGGCACCGTCGGTCCATTTATTTTTGTTATTAACTATTTGCAAGACTGATCTCAACTGTCCCCCCCCCCCCCACACACACACACAAATTCATGTTCTACCCATCGGCCAATGGTTTGAAAAAATGAGAATATCATTGAACAACAGAGTAGCATGAGATGTAAAAACCACTAAGTGATCAGTTGTGTCCTGAACGTATAGGATCGATCTCCTTAGGCTGTACAAACAACGGTTTCCCTGTTGAGTTCTACTGTCTCAAATGATTCACATTTATGTCTTGTATATGTATATGTTCTCAAACGATCAATCGGCTCTAGTTCTGTTTGTGCTTTTGATTTCCTCTCGTCTCTCGGAGCCCATAACCAAGAAATCGTTGGATTTCTACTAGATGACTGAGGCATAATGGCTGCGTCGTTGCCGCCGTTGCTCCAGCTTGATCCAGCATTTCTTTATGAGAGTGAATTTCACCCACATATTCCAATCCCAGAATCAGAGGGAATTTCTCTTGAGTCCTCTCCAAGGCAATCTCCGAGTGATTCACTATGGGAAGAGGGGAGGGGGAGGTATCTTTCTGGGCACATCACACACTGGTAAAGACAGTGGATGCATGGTGTCATTATACGACATAGCTTAGTGTTGATTGTCTTTACTATAATATATTTGGGTAAAATTACAGACTTTAACTGCCTTTCATAATCTAGTACCAACAATAAGTTGTCGAAAGCGCAAAGGCTGTTTGTGAAAACTGCAAGCATAGTACCTGTCGACCGCTCAGGGCCGGACTAACCGGTCACTCTTAGTCTAGCCCTAATCATAACTCCAAATCTAACCTTTGCCCTGACGGAATAATTGTTTTTGTTGTTTTTTTAAAAATATGATGGTATATGATGCCAGTGTTGGACAATCACTCCCTTCCACAATAAGTTTCTATGAACTGTACGAGAACATACTGAGAGCGCTGGCAAAAGTAGCAGCTACAACAGTAACAACAATTCCAAGTTTCCAACAGACTTAAAAATACAGGTGGAAAAAAGCAGGGGATGGGAGTGAAACGCTGCTGTGTTATGCTGCCTCTTGAAAGTCCACTAAAATGAAAGGCCATCGGGCCTAGCTTTGACACAGCTCAGCATCCTCACTACTATCACACTGCAATAGGTGGATGTGTACAGATTGAATTACTAATTGTGTCGACGAGCCCGCAGCTGGAGATAAAGCAGCTAAAAAAGCAGCCGAAATATTTGTGACAGATGCACATCTACACGGTTAAACAGCTGTGATACATGCATTGTGGTGATACAGTGTATGAGCGCAACTGTAAACAGGTAATGAGTGCAAAAGAACTATACGAGCACTAGTGCGTCCTTTTTCTTTCTCCAAGCTTTGTATTGCACCGTGGAGAGAACACATAGACGGAATGTTGTTCTTGCCTCCTAAACAAAGAGTTCATTTTGATAACAACGTATTACAGTGCATAACAACTTACGTCCCGACCTTATTTGGAATGCTGTTTTGCATATCGTTGTAAGTAATGAAAAGAGATGTGGTATTTAAAGAGTTTAAAAACAAACAAACACTAGCAAAAATTCTCATCACAAGCAAAGCAAGTGCAGATCGTTCAGCTATGGTCATGATGATCGGAAGGGCGGATAGTGTCCTCTGGATGCACACATAATCAATACCAACACATAATTAATGACAACAAAAATAATACTCTACTCAGATTTACCAGGATTATGATGCCCTGCCCTCTTTACCCTGGGAATTGCAGTGCAAAGGTAGATTAAGAACGAAAGAAAAAAGTAGGGGAATAATGGCGGAAAAAAAAAGCTATCACAGCAATAGCGTGATGGAGACGATGGAGACATGAAGAAAGACAGAACGAGCAAGTTACTGAGGACAGCACAAAGATCTGAACTTGCTGTCGTCGCTGTAACTTTGTGACCAAATGACTCAGTGGGAGAAAGCCGCGGGGATGGGAGAAATGTGACGAATCAAATACTATGTGGATGATGATAATGAAATTCGTATATTATGTAATGTCGCGGAAGATAATGAATATTATAATCTGTTTTAAACACTGCTTGTTTGGCTTTCGTATTTTGCCTTTTTTAAATAATGAACTGCTAACTTCAAGGATAAATTGCTGATAATAATGCTTCAATTAAAGATCAAATCACATCCTCTAGTGCCACGAATTTGACTCAACAATCGGCGCTTTAGTCTTTATTAATCGAAAATATGATTGATATCGTAAGGTTAACTGACTGACAGATCTGTAACATACCAAGCCTCGAAAAAATCTGAGTGACGCTGAGATTGTACCAGGGCAGAACAGAGGGAAAGTGACAGCTAAACCTTCATTATGTGTATGGCTAAGGGGTAAGAGCCACAAGGCGCCCCCGGTCAAGATCTAAATGTCTCCGCGCCTCACGCTCTGTCACAAGTCACACTGGTAATGAACACAATTTCCCGACGCCACGGATTAATGAGGCTGAGAGTCAAGGAGATGGGCTTGCCCTGCGGCATCCTTTTCTCTATCTCTACGTTCTTCTCAGTTTCCTTGCCGTTCATATTATTGTTGTTGTTGCTACTGCTGTTTTAGTGATAGTAGTATTAGTGATAGTGGCGACAGTAATCATTGTTTTGTGTGTTCTTGTTGATAGTCTTCTTCTCACTTTTTCATCTTGTTGTTGTTGTTCATTATCATCATCATCATCTTCTTCTTCTTCTTCTTTTTCTTCTTCTTCGACGTCTTCTTCCTCTTCATCTTCTTCTTCTTCTTCATCTTCTTCTTCTTCTTCGTTTTTGATTTCTTCTTGTCTTTCTCTGACTTTTTATGCCCAAGAGAAAAATTACTTCCAGCCTAAAGTGATCACCGTCAAATGAACATAAACGACTTTCGCAATCATCTTGTCAACATTATTCCTAACAGCACTAGCAAGTCATTTATGAACCATTAAAAACATAGAACGTACACAAACTGACCTCTGCATTCAAGAGTAATTTGCAATGGCCAGAAAGCGACATTAAGCAACCAAACATGTAAACAATCAAAATACAAACAACAAACAAAAACAACACAAAGCAATTCTGAAAAAAAAAGGAACGTAGAAATTGTAGGACAGATAGTTAAAGAGAAAGGAAGATCAACAGTTGTATATTATATATATACGCATTCTCCACAAAATATGTTTTCACCACAACCTTACACCAAAACAATACTAGCATTTAGCGAATCATTCCCTATGTACATACACAATAAATGTCACGACAGACAAACATGGTTTGTTGAGTTTTCGCCCGGAAAGAGAGGGAATTTAGAATGGCTCATAGAACGAAAATGTTTGCTGTGAACAGAACGGTGTATGAAGACTAGGAGTGGACTTGAATGGCCAGCGAGTGCAGCATGTATCAGAACATCAATCACTGAGCTTCACTTGAAGATATGAATCAACCTAGATCGGGGAGAGCCATAAGTTATGCTGATGACTATGGATCAGTGTTGCGAGTCCTGGTCTATGACGGAAATATCTAAACCATGCTTTTTAAAAAATGGTGTGTTAATCCAGATTCGCAGCAGTTTTAGAAAATTTCAGGTCTCAAAGAGATCGTCATATTGTCCCACATCTTTAAAGGCTAGACTTGTAGAGGAGCTCATTGACGGCGCCCAGAAATCCTGCTTCAATCTGAATCGAAGTCTAACGACTATCTAATCTTCGTGAAGTATAAAGAAGAATCCTGACTTCCAAAATAAATCGTTCCGCTTTTCTTCTGCCTGCTATTGCGCAATGGGATGACCAGAATCCGCAGACACTGTAACGTATCAAAAACATGAATCGATCCGATGAAATGCTTACTCAACAAACATATTAAATCTGGCGAACAATTTATTTAGATATTCGGTTTTCAAAGGTGGGCAAAAGTCACTGGTGATTTCACGGCGAAAGGTAGAAGAACATGAATGAGCAGAAGCTCCTGCGGGTATGAGTTAATTAACCATTGACGTTAAGCGAGTCAACATGTGAAACAGCAAAGCATTGTGGAAGAGGAAAGGAAAAGGATAGGACTGATGGAAAGAAAAGGGGGACGGGCAGGAAACAGGAAGATTGTAGGAAGATGTATGCAAACCTCTTACTTGATCAAACTTTATTTTTCAGGAGAAACTGCAGCCAAGCTATACCCAATACATTTTACATTATATATTAAATCTCAACAATGTACGCTATGGGGGCATATTTTATCTCAAGAAAATTGACGTTTCCAATTTGCAAATCTACAGCCATGCTGAGAGCATCAGGGCCTGCCATAATATTCTATAATATCTAGTTGCATCCATTTTGGGCTGGCAGACCGTGGCAACTACACAATGACCTAATAGCCGCCTCCATTCCCACAATCGCACAAAATCTGACTTTGCGTCAAACGTGCAGAATCTATATCGAAAAATTTTGGATTTACTTTAGCATTAATGCGTCTAGACTTGGATGAGACGAGGAGATTTTTGCCTAAACGATGCAAAATGCCAAATGATGTGTCCCTTGCGGAGAGATATTTTGCATAGGAATAGACGGGAACATTGAAAGCTTCTTACATAAAACACTCTAAACGATAACATTTACAGCCAAAGAGAACTGACAATCTCCTCGTTGCATTAAGAAATGACTACAGTAAAGGCCGTATCTTTCCTCTGTTTGGCGACATCGCCCTTTTCTCTCGCATTCACTCTTTCTCTGCCGTTTCATTCTCATTTCAAGCAAATGCTGTTCCTGCTTGCTGTATGCTATCCTTTTTCTTCAAATCCTCTACCCAACAAGACCATAATAATCGGACAATGAGCTCCCGACCTACGATCACACAATGTCTTTTCGTCTTCTCTCTCTCTCTCTCTCCCTCTCTTTCATGTTGTAATGTCGCCATAATCGTGGTGAAGCGCCGTTAAATACAGATCCAATCTCTCTCTCTCTCTCTCTCTCTCACCCTCAATCTCTCTGGCTTGTAAACGGCTCATTCACTGGCAAATGCCTTATTTCAGTATTTGCTTCCATTAGATTCACAAGTTGTATACATGCAGTAACGACACATTTGTATCATTTCCTGTGTTTTACGGGTTCTGCGTCTAGCATGGACGCACTAACACATCTCTAGTGATAAATATACGTGCTGATCCTAAAAAAGGTAAAACCGATCAATAAAACAACAATAAATCGAACACAATATTCAGCGCAACTTTCACTGACCATTATCAATGCCATTTCAAACATCGGCGTGAGCAAACGAGGATACCATCGAGGCCATTTCTGAAGCAACTCATTCCCCCAAATCCCCACCTTTCCTTACACAGAAAAAAAAAATAAAAATAATAAAAATTTAAACAATTGATTCGGAATTACTGTTTTTATTTCTCCTGTCAACCTATTTCCCTAATCCAAAGATTAAAAGATTCCACATACTCTTTTTTCTTTCCATGTCTAATACCCAACTTTTTATTGACATTCGGGAGATTCATAAGCACCTTAGACGTGTCCTGGAACCGCATGAAGAGTCCCTGAGGAACGACATATTGGCCATGGGGCACAGAAGCCGAATCACAAATTATATTCTGACATGCAATAATTACACACTACACTACAAAAGACTTAATGAGAAGAAAATCGATGTAATTCCATGAAAAATAAATGTAAATATGCACAGGAAGAACAGGAGCAGGCTAAAATTCGTGTAGGGAATGCGGATGGAACCATAAAACGTCCATATCAGACACGGTGAGAATGGGAGGAAACCTCTAAAGGGTTAAACTATTGGGCTCTTGAACTCCAAGGAATGGGAAACATGGCACAGCAACGGAAAGCCACGCAATGCGGACAGAGCACGAAGACAGAAGGGATTGGGAGGGAGGGAAGAGGGTAGGGAGGGGTAAGTAGGAGGGAGGATGGGGGGGGGGGAGAAGGGAGGGAGGGGAAAGCGGGAGCGAGGTGGGAGGAGGACGAGGGGGGATGGGGAAGCGAGAGGGAGGTGGGGGGAGGAGGCAGAGACGCAAACACTCCACCAAAATAGGGATAGTATTTCATCCTTTCCTTGCCAACTGATTTTGAGCTGGGAACTTGCATGTCCATCCAAAGGTTGCACAAATGAAACAAACAAACTCAAAAACATTTTCTGTTAACTTTATAGGATGCTGCTCTTATCTGGATTAATCTTTTTTAACATGCATATCTTTTTCTCGGTGTAAAATAATACATTTTGATTAGCTATGGTTCTCATATTAAGGAAACAAAAATGTTAAGTAAGTCTGACAGAAAACTGAGAGATTTTTCTATCTCATCATGTATTTTTCATAGGTGTTTGAGGGAGGGGGAGCTATGGAGTGGCAGAAGTGGGATGGGGGAAGGGGGAGAGAGAGAGAGAGCAGGTAGGAAGGGGCGGGAAAGGAGGAGAGGGAAGCAGGAGGGAGGGGTGGGGAGAAAAGAGCAAACAATTCAGTTAATCCATGTGTGTGTGTGTGTGGGGGGGGGGGGGACAAAAATAAACCCAGAGTCTCTATGATTTCTGACATTTCGGGAATCATGAGATAATGTATAATTCGTCTCTGTGAAACATCATCAAAGCCACAGCCAGTAAAAAGTAAAATAATAAGATATGTAATTCAGTCATCAACAATGTGGAAATTGTTATGCATATCCAGTCTTTGTCAACCATCACGGTACACCAGTCAAAGTAGAGCATAAGATCCAGAATCGTTTTGTTATATATTATCCAACTTAAGAGATACATCAATGCACGACCAGGCCTAGGCAGAGGGTCGGACAGTTTCGGATGTAGGGCTGTGAATGATAGTATAAAACAAAGCTGTAAACTATGCAGTCAGCAACAGCTGCTGATAAATCCATTGTGTCGATGCAAAAAACAAAACAAAACATCAATATCTAATTATTATGCTCATTCGTCCGGATCACGGTACGACACATTAGCACATGATATAGAACAGAAGGTCGTGATCCTTTGTCTCTTGTCTACCATCATCATTTTCAACGCTTTAAAGAGATCACACAATTTGTTTTCTTTGCATCTTGAATCATATAAGTTAATCACAGAAGTTCACAGTTAGACAAAAGATAAAAAAAATTAGATGAATTAAAAATCTCCTGTGAGGGAGACAAAGATAAACATCAATTTTAAAAGTGTTGGATGTGATGATGTTAACAACAGACAAAGGGTCCCGGCCTTCTGTCGTATTCTCACACACAGAATAGTGAGCTTTAGCATTCAAAATAAGCAGCGCAACAGCCTATTTGTCCCGACAAATAAAAACAAAGAGCAATTTTAAAAAACCTGGAAAGAAACACTGACTTAATCCTAGAAGTAATAAGGAGACCATCTGCCCAAAGATTCGCTCAGTTGACCTATACTTTACAAACGAATCGTTTTTCCCCATCTACTAATCTCCATACGACAACACGACATATTTTACGTAGGCCCACTTACCTTGTATTGCGATTAAAGCATACGCTGTCCTTTTTGTTTTTGTTTCTGGGTTGTTGTTTTTTTCTTTAAATACATATGCACCATTATGGGAACAATGGCATCTTAACAATTTTCTCTGACACTTAAAAAGTTAAACATTGATACTTAATTTTACTAATCTATTTGACACGTTTATAATATTCACTGGAATTCCTATTCTTCTTCCTTTCCCAGACCAAATGTGCATAAAACCAAACAAACAAACACCAGACAAGAACATGCATAACATAACCATACTTAAATCTGTGTGGATACTGACCACTGTATAATGAGTCCTTGACAATTCTTCCCCTACAGTCTGAAAGAAGTGTCAAAAAACAAACAAGGAATCAAACACATAAACAATCAAACAAACAAAACAAGCCATAACGATGCATTCTTTGATCATTTCCCAGTCATAATAATGTTTTTGTCGGTTGACTAGAGGAGGGTTGTGAAAGAACGTTCTGAACACTTGCAGAGAACCCACGGCTTTCTTGGGAGATTTTCTACATGTAGGTCAAACCGACGCTGCCCTTCCACTCAAAGTGTATGGCAAGTGGGCGCACCTCGATGTTGATATTTTGGATGATTAAACTGAATGTTACTCAAAGAAAACCTGTTTGTTGCTTTGGATGCTCTGCGAGGGGGAGTGGACGAACAATAACATATTGCGTCATTCCATCGAATAAACAATTCGAATCAAACACTCTCGCCAAGTTACTATTCAATTATTATCGTCATTCTAGAACAACGTGAAACACCATACGTTACTTTTTTCGGCTTTATGTGATGAGTAGAAACACAAATCTTTATATTTTCGGAAGGATACATTCAGCAGTTTTCGAGTCCGTACACTTTTTTATGGTTTTGTTGTATGTTTACAATATACATGTGTTTGCCTGCCCCCGAAGCCTAACTTTTTATTTCTGACTCAAGGGATTCTCGTATGATCCTGACAACCCTGTGCTGCAATAAATACACAATCTCATCAGCAACTGAACTCTGGTGAATTATATGAAAAAATTATCTGTCTGAATGTTTCGTTGCCAAATGTAGACCTGTCTTTCATGTCGTTTCTTTTGTTCTTTACGACAACATAGTAGCATCTCTAAAAAAAAAAATATAAAAAAATTAATTAATAAATATTATCATCAACGTCGTCGTCGTCGTCATCATCATCATAATCATTTTACTTTAGACGACTGTCCACCGGCGACTAATCAAATACATCAAAGAAGTTGAAAAACAATATGAAGAATTTTGAATTGCATTAATAAAATAAAATTATATCGCTAGCCACATTTTCGAACCCGCTTGGCTCTTCGTCGGGGCAATAATCATCATTTTACAAAAAATATCTTAAAATTACGACTGCCCACCGGCAACTAATCAAATACATCAAAAACGTTGAAAAACACTATGAAAATTTTTGAACTGAGTTAATAAAATAAACTAATATCGCTAGCCAAATTTTCATCATCATCATCATCATTGTATAAAAATGTCGTAAAATAAAAGACGACTGTCTTGCCGGTAACTACTCAAATATACTAAAAAAAAAAAAAAAAAGCATAGAACAACTATATTTAAAGCTCGGTATGATAGGAACTGAGCGATCTGATAATACAACATGGAGAAATCGATATGGTAAAAGTTGAATAACACGATGTTACTGGCACAATTTTCCAATCACAGACACTCTGAACGCATCTGACAAAGCATTACCCTTTCTGCACAAAAAATCCTGAAGACACATTTTAGTATGCAACATGTCAAACGCCAAGGAGATCTGCGTGGTTCCACAACCACCACCACTACCACCATCATCATCATCGTCATCACTATCAGCACCGTTATCATTTTATAAAAATGTCTTAAAATTTCAGACAGACTGTATGGCGGCAACCAACCAAATGCACCAAAAGAAACAAACAGCAACATGTAGATATACTACTCGATATACATGTATTAAAAAAAAATTAAAAATAAATAAAGGATATTCCTGGCCAGATTTTCGATCTTTTTGGAATTCATTATCAGCATCATTTCATCATTATTATAATTATCATTGTTATTGTTATGTTATTACTATTATTATATTATTATTATTATTGTTATTATTATTATTATCATTGAATATTATATGTACCATAGTATCTGTGAATTAACACGGGTTGGCACTTAGGCCTATTTTCATTTCAGGCCTATACCAGAAAGGAATTTCGAACCGTGAAGTTCAAGATGTTTATTTAGAACAATATTTATCCTGATGTGAAATTATGGGTTTCGTAAAATCCATAGTACGAGCTATCCATCGATCTTTGCGCTGATCAAGAATATTCTACTTCAGAATGGGTCTATTGATTTGGTAAGTTTTATTTTTAATATTCCCATGAAGACACTGTTTACCAAGCAGACATTCTGGGCACATTTGAAAAGCCATTATCCTTTTCTGCACAAAGAATTTCAAATGCCAATGAGATCTGCATAGGTTCCATCTTCCATCTTGGCCCTATTAGGCTTTGTTGCTGTTTGACATTGCCCAAACTTTTTTTTTTATTTTTTCAATCCGCCTCGTCTCCGATGCCCTGCAACAGATTAAATTCTGTGTAACAGGGGAACAGGATGTCATTTAGATATGTATCCTGTGAAAAACTGGGAAATCTCCCCAGAGCCCTTCGACAGCGGGACATTCCCCGGGCTTCTTTTATAATCTGAAAGGATCTTCGCTCCCCCCGACATTTTCCGAAATAGATTAATTCTCTTCAACCTAGAATGCAGATGCATCCACTTAGACAACTAACCGAAAGAGATCTCCCCGAGGCCTTATTTCTTCTTACACTCAATCATTCGGAAGCGCACTTTTTAACCCCAAAATGCCCTTTTCCATTAACATTCGCCAGAGTGATTTTGATTTACAGAAGGAAATAAATAATAAAAAATAAAATAAAAAAACAAGAAGGCGTCTCCTGTCGATTCCAATACTGAATGGGACTGTTAATTTTTCATTCTCAGTCCAAACACTCCATTTCAAACTGAACTAATTCAGAAGGCATTCAGTTAGGAGGTTGAGTGTACCAAAACAACTTTGCCCGTTATCTTATGCACATGTTTGTTGGGAAATAGAACTATTATCAGAGAACTCAACATCTTTTCAACAGAGGTCGGCACAGATTAACACTAATAAGAAAGTTAAAATAGTCATGACCATTTAAATTCTTGCGGTACTTTCGTTCCTATTTTGTAAAGAATTTCATGTTCGTAACTAAACATAAAACTGTTTCATCACGAAGAATGGTGTGTGATCATTAGGACTGAAACACAGTGATACCATATCCTCCTGCCGCAGTTGTGTAGCTTGTGTCTGGCCGTCTTGAAATACTACTATTATAGCTCGTTTTCATCTATGCAGTCTGTCTAGATTCTGCATTCTGAACTGGTGCCGTCTTGCAAGAACTTCAGTAAGCTGCTCGCTCCTGCTCCAGCAAACGCCTTTCATTATTGCATCTACACAAGTTGGATAAGCATGCCCTATTGCAGTATGTCCAAATGAAAGTGGCTTGGTTGGTCTGACATTCCTTGCCTTCTTTTCTGTGCAATCTTTACTTCTCATTTGTGGCCTTTAGCTGTTCTCTAATTCGGGCAAATCAGTAGAGACAAGGCTGTTCTAGCCGGATCTTTCACTTCTTTTCCCCATTACGGAGGTTTGGTTCTGCAAACCTCCCAGAACTAAATGGTCGGGCCCACAAACTGATCTTATTTCTAATGATTCCCTGCGCGAGCAGTACATTCTTCGTAATCTCTGTATTAGTTTTCTTGTCTTATTAGTTCATGCTAAGTATCCTCTGAAATAATGTGCTCAGTTGATGCTGATACTTCCGGTGAGGCGGGTGAGATGTCCATGCATAGGTTCTAAAGAAAGCACAATTAGTGCATATACCTTGCCGGCAGGGACTATTGATTTAATGGCCAGGTACACAGTATTTCACACTCCTTGAATCTGTCTGGCAAAAATTTATACCGCTTTTCCATTTCTGGTGTTGAATCTTGTTCTCAAGGGAGAGTAGTGATGCTACAGTGGAACTGGTACCGCAAATCTCCTCCACAGTTTCCACAGAACGACATCGCTCAGAATAACACATGTAGAATTCGAAAGTGAACTGACATGGAAGACAATACACGTAATTGTCTCTCTATCGATGAACGTTATGGTGAAAGCTTTACGTCTTTGGCAAGCTGATGGAGCATGGCCAATAGGGTGAGTACATTGTGGATAACTACAGCAGCAGTGTCGGCGAAGAGAAGGTCTGACAAGCATGCCTGCTGCGCTCTTATATCTGGTTTTGCATTGCGTAAAACGATGTTGAACAAGGACCCATCTGCCCTCCAATGGAGAGATTGTTTGTTTGTGTTGGGGTTTAACGGCACATCAGCACGATAACGGCTATATTGTGCCAAACACGGTAGGTACATTC
>JBCEWB010602003.1:0-18066 GCA_039654565.1 Peronia peronii
GCCAAAGCGAGCAGAAGGCGGACGGCGGGTGAAAGGCCAAAATACAAAATACAAAGTCTAACATGCACAGGAAAAAACAAGTGACGGTTCTCCCGATATGGTACCGCCCCTCCGGGGGCACGCCGAAAGGGACCGAACCATAAAAACGGAACGGAAGGAAAAAACTATTTAAGTCGTTTATTTTTTTTTTCTTTCGAACACTACGAAAGGCTCATGCGTGGAGAATTGTTCCTTGGGTGGAGTAGCTTTAAAAAAGTGCATTTCGTGGACAGTCATCAAAATAAGAAGGGAAAAAAAAAAAACAAAAACAGAAAACGTAAGTGAGAGCTGGTGAGCTGGTTGAAATAGCGTAAGCTGCAGAAGTAACCAAGACAGCAATTTTCTAACATGACAAATTGTAGTCCTGTTATTTTTTTTCATAGAGTCCAGTCTTCCCACAGCCTTCAAATATTCTCATTCCACCGTCTCTTTCACTGTCTCCCCCCCACCCCCCCCCACCCCTCTCTCTCTTATCACGCATATACCTAATACACACTGCAAATGAAAATCAAGAAACATTAAAACACAAAATATGAAAAACATATACACACACATAACGGCCTTCCATCCAACAACAGAACGCAAGTATAGGGTGTCCAGTTCCTCACAGATCGCGAGATACGGTTACATGCACGGCACTCTTTCGCATTTCAACCTCCTGAGTTCGATTATCTCGGCGGAAGATCGCCGGACAGCAAATAACTTTACATGATGAATTGATTTCAGCTAAGAGTTCATTATTGTGACATTTTAAGTTTAATAACTCTGGTGAAAAAACTGTAACTAAAAAAAATGAAGACCAGTATTACGAGTCTTTACTCTTAAATGAACATTTAAATCAGATCTGAGTCACCCGAAGGCAGCTGTTTGATTGGCAAGGAACCATTCTGTCAGTCAGTTTAATTACTGCCTTTTGCCATGAACAAAAGATATAAGACAAGCTTTGTAAAGCAGGAACAAAAATAGTTTAGCTCCTCTTATCTGAAACATGTGGGACAAAAAAAATGTGAACAAATTACTACGATGACAAAAAGAATTTTTCGCCACATGATGGATTTTTAAATATTTTCTGTTCTGCCACTCAAGTTCCAAATACCAAGAGAAAAGGCGATTTTTTTCCCCTCATTATGATCTTTAAAGCTAGTGTACCTGTTGATGGAAAATATTTGTTTAATTGTCAACATGACCCATTAAAGGCGACCGTTTTACAGGGATATGGTCTATAAGTCCCGTAATGTATACAAGATGGCGCTATTCGGGAATTGGGTCAAAGAAACAATACTCTAGGAATTATTTGAATCACAAATGTATCACACAAAACAGGGAAACAAAGAACAACAAACTTCCGGCTGACTGTACAACGGAAAACACCAAAAACAAAAAAAAGTTTTGCTAAAGAACACAAAAAAAAAAGACTCATCATATGAGAAGAATAATCATCATCTTGATTTATTTCACACATGCAAAACAATGCATCATTTACCGTGCAGAGAATATTCTATACCAATTGTCTGAACAGAATTCCTTCACTTACATGCATACATAATAACCTTAAGAAGCACCTTTAGTAGTGATTACAACACAGAAATTTATCACCAAAAAATATGACTTTAGTGTACTTGTAAAATATATAAGTAACACTAAATACTGTATTCTATCAAAATGTTATATTTGTATGATCTCAGCTGATGCTGACAATATTTGACTTTACTGAGACACATTCATTAATATGTCTGTTGTTCCACTGCTTGGCTTAGTGAGGTAGATAATCTTTGTCATGCAGAATTCCAAACACAAGAATTTCAGCGAAATGTCTTTGTTCACAAAAAGTAAACATGTTTTTTTATTTGTTTGTTTTTTGGGTTTTTTTTTGGCTCTTCTTTTTTATATTATTTATTTATGTATGTTTCTCAGCTTCAACAGTTTAATATTGTCTCATCGTCTCCGTCTCTTGCTCGTATTTCGTACAACATCTGTTCTCTATCACATAACAGCCCTTTGGTAAAGTGACACTCCTACAATTTTGAACAAAACCAACATGATAAGCGAATTTACATCAATTCTCAACTGTATTTTAGCTGAAACAAACACAAAGGCCCAAAATGCAAAAGACTGTCAAATGAAATTTCAGCACGTACAACAAAGAGACCATAAGTATGAGCCAAAAGTTGTAAATGGAAACCAGTTACTAGGTGAAAATGTTTTGGATACAAGAGGTCATGTTTTACTTCAGTCAAGAGTTAAAAAAGCAAATTAAAAATTATATATGTAATCGGAATGTCTTGACAGACAAATAAATGCTTCCTAGAGAGGACTCAACTGTATTAAAAAAAAAAGGGGGGCAAAGAGTAATGTATTGGACATGTATGATCTGTATATTACCGAAGGAAAATAAATGATGATTTAACTTAAACATTTTTTAAAATGGAGAGAATGAGGTGAGAATACAGTCAATCCTCTACAATATGGTTTGAAATAAACTATGCCAAAATGTAACTGATGTCTCACATACATGTATGTCATTCTGCAGCATGAAAGCCGTCAGCTTATGTCATTAAAATATAAAAACGCCTACAGAATTATGTATTCATTTAATAGAATCATAATGGCATAACTGATCAAATGACTTGTGCTGTCAACAGTTTTTTCTCAATATCTAGCAGCTGGGCCATCGGACTCGGGATCTGAAGTTCCGGGTTCGAATCCTGACATTTTGTCCTTGGGAAAGACAATTTACACACATTTCCTGACTCCACCCAGGTTTATTCTAGACTGTGATTGATATTGTTAGATTGACAAGGATTTGAGTGCCTTACAGGCAGCCGCCTTACATGCTTCCTAAGAAGCTGAGAATGTTTATGAGTGTCTTCTTTGGGTCTGTCAGGGTAATAATAGATTGTAAAACACTTAGAGCCTGTACTGTACGGGGATAAGCACAATATAAATACTCTCTATTATTATTACTATTATCTCAGATGTGCTGCAACTTATGCTATTACTACAGAGCAGTGATACTGACAATGTTAACTACTGCAAGTAAATGGAGGACCATAAATTGCCAGAGTAACACACATCTAATTCCATATGAAGTCCCTCAATATCACAATATTAAGTAGTCACAGTTTACCACTGTGAGTCAAAATGTGAGAATGCCAGTTCACAGTATGAGCCCTGAGTACTGGAAACAACCAGCACCTGTTCACAGACACACATCTTCAATTAAAAAAAAAAAAACGGAATAGGGAACAGCTGGATAGGCAGGCTCCTGGTGATTTTTTGTTCTTTTTTCTCCCCCAAAAGTGAAGACAGGATTTTTTAAGAAGGATTTTTTAAGACAGGATTTTTTTATTATTATTATTATTTTTTTTTTCCCCAAATGTCAAGACAGGATTTTTTTTTTTTTGGTCTGTTTGCTTTTTCTTTTTCTTTTTTTTTTTTTTTTCAAAAGTGAAACCAGGATTTTTTAAGACAGGAATTTTTTATTATTTTTTTTTTAACAAAGAACCGTTGAGATAACCTCCACCAGGGGGTTGAAAGACGTTTATTGACCGCAACGTACAGACCAGGACAATTTGACAGGATTTGACACAAGATTACCTATGTCTTATTATGAAGAAAAACGGTGTGATCATATCAGCTAAAGAGACATCAATATCCACTTCCAAAGTGTCATACACTGGTACTACGGAAAACATGTGATTTCACTCAGACAGAGAGCTTGAATAAAAACCTGTTTTTTTTCCCAAGCATTTGGCAGTAGTAAAATTAATTGTAATTTAATAGAAAACTACAAGTCATTATTTAATGCATTTAGTTTCCAAGCTGTGAAAATCATATCAACGGAGGAGGAAATGCAAAAGGATTGTGACAGTGAAAGATTTTAAATAAAATTGGATTTTTTCTCTTCCTTTTTTTTTATAAAGAAACAGGATTCAGACACTGAAAGATTTTAAACAAGAATGATAAAAAAAAACCAAAAAAAAACCCAGAAAAACTTGGCATTGTTTTTAACTTGAAACTCGACAAATGCGAGATAAAAAGTGAACTGGGATCCATATATAATTTTACATATTTTTACAATTCATGATTAAAGTAGGCCAATGTCGGTAATTATAACATTCCACGACAACATCGTCAAAAAAGAGTGAGATCAAGATGAAAAGAAATGTATTCAATTTCAGAACAACCTTTTCAAAAACAAAAACCTAATTAGTACCACGAAAAAAAAAAAAAAAAATGTATGTGTTTCAATGTCATGATAATTACATTTCAATGTCAACAATGTGATCAGTGACAAGAAAAATGATCAATTCAAAAGTACAAGACAACATCAGAATCTGTCACTTCAATATATATTCTGATTGCACTTCGTTTCCACTATTAATGACAATATGCAAAATAGTATTACCATTCATTGTGTTGGAACTGACTGGGAGATCTTGAAACTAAATAAACACCTTTGGTTCTCAGCAGGGTGACTGACATCTAAACCTAGAGCAATATGCAGATTGTTATCCAGAAGAGAGAGAGAACAGAAATGCTCACCTGATGAATATGCTATGGAAGCTGATGACACAGATGAGCTAAGGAATGGGAATATAACTTGATTTACCTGCATAAACATCATTTCTGCAAGGGTCAAATAAACCGAAGATTCCGATACTATTTGTCTAGGACGTTAGTAGTTTTATCCTTGAGATAATGATTAACAACACAAAACCCATTTTCATCTGCAGTCCACACACTAAAAAATAGTATAAATAACTTGATATGCCCAGACTAAGAATGTTGAAGAAATGGCTACAGTTAACACTTTGTGAGTTAAGAACAAGACAAAATGTTCGTGAAACTCACAAATAAATAGGATGAAATGAAGATACATGTATCTATTCCAGACACATCAATATTTCTATTTCTGATGGCTAACTGTCAGAATCTTCCTTAACTATACCATTTGCACTTGAAGTTTACAACCACCATGAACAATCTCTCGATATGTCTTAATGCCTTGGCAGAGTAAGTGTTAAAGAAAGTCCTTGTCATCCTTATTTTGTTTAGCACGCATACTTTTCTGAGTTGTCTGTTTTCTGCATTTCTTGCTCAGGTCTCCAGGGAGAATAAGAACAGAACTAAGCGACTCAAAATTAAACTTACACAAATAAAAACAAATATGGCAGATATCATATGCCCATACAATGGTAAAGTAAAATACCTGTACCATAATATACCATAGGCTAAAATTGTGTTGTGTGTCTGATTCCCTATTCTCTTTGTCACTTTGATAAAGGTGATAGATTAACCTAAATCATCAATTGCTTTTGCCATGTTCCATCCTCACCAATAAGACCGATAAATATGAAATACAGTGAAATTTTATCTACATAGTTATATGTTGATTAGAGGCACTTTTATTTTTATATTGCTTCGTTAACAACAAAAACAACATCTCCATTTTCTTCCATCTTTATTATGATAATTCAAAACACCATATAGCATGATTATGCCCTTGACGAGACTCCTGCTGTCACATAAAACAGAATCAGACCTTTCACCACTGGGCAAAACACAGAACAGTTTTAGTAAAATGTTTTCTCATAAGTTATAAAGAAAATGGAGAATGACGAAAACATTCAACTGAGTTGTTAACTTTCCTATGATGGCTATTAGCATGTACGACATCTTGCAAAACACAAGTACTTTTCAGCAAGATAAATGTTACGTAAATATATTCATATTTATCAAAAATGCTGTATCAGTTCACCAGGTTTAATTCTTTAGGAATATGCTCATTTGAAACATTTGCACTTACTGCAAAATATCTACTTACATGTATCAAAGGAAATAAAGAAACTATGAAGGAATTCAACACCCTCAATGACATCGTACAAAACAATTCAGATCATCACTCATGACCCACGCATCTTCTCAATCAGAAGAAGGTTACTTAAATTACAGAAGAGGCCTATTCAAACATGTTTACAAGGTCTACATCTCGAAATTCAACAAGAGATGACAACAATTTCCACAAGCCAGCAATGTTTTGACCATGTACCAATCAGCAATCCATCGGCATAGTTTCTCCACTTTTTCAACATTTTAACAATTCATAACTTGTTTCAACTTCTGTCTACAAAATTATATGAAATATATAAGAATGACACTATCCAACAAAACTTTGTTATCAGCTCATTCATACAATACATTCATTTGAAAATTCTGATCCTCACCGTGCTATACATTATGTTTGTGTGAAAATCTCTCCCACAAATGTTTTCACTACTGTAGGATATTTTATCACATTATAATGACACCCATTTTCAATCCAGTTCCATTATGTGACATGCGATATTGAAAATGTTTGGAAGCAACTCAAATTAATGCAACAGACAAAAGCTACTTCCTAATATCTTCCACTTACATATATCGCTGACATAAACACTTTGCTTAAGTTTTCAACTCACTGTCTTCATCATTTTGTCCCGACAGACAAAAAATTCTCTCTAACATCTCCACCATCTCTCATGAAACATTGTTTTGATTTATACACAGCAAATGACAATTTTCACTGTAAATTTCACAGAAACCAACAACTGAAAATATGGGAGGCATATGTATAAATGCAAAAGTAATCGGAAGATCAAAAACCCGCATTTTTTTCAGTGACTCAACGGTCCCCTGGTTTCCAGTGGATAGGGAAGCCCGACGTCTAGCCTTCTAAGATAAGGGCAAATATATTTCGGAGGTCACATGTGTACGTTACGCACGTTAAAGAACCCTTGGCAGTTCTTTTGACGAAAGAGTAGGCTGCGTGCTGCTGTCCGGGCAAAATTTCCAAATTCCAAATTTCTACCCACAAAAATTTCTCAGCAAAAATTGGCAGCTTCTAAAAGCCGAGATAATCCTACTTTCTTTGGATTGAAAGGCTTAAGAAAAATATCGAAAAAACATTGCAACTTTATGACCAGACATGATCACGTTTTTTTTTCTCCTTCTATTTCTTCTGTTTAGTTTTTTTTTACATACAGTTTAATGCAATTTCCACAACATAGTTTACATATGAGAAGAGCTGAATAAAAATATGTCTGTTTCATTTGAAAGAAGATTTACGGCACTTTACAATCACCAAAATTGGAATTACCAACATTTATTATGTTTTACAGTTAAATAGTCTCACAAATACAAGTCCTAGTAGAATCATAAACAAGATCAACAACAGGTATCAATATATTACTAAATTCAGTCCATGCAGTGATGAGTTTGCTTCATATTGTGACAGTCAGTTGTAATAAGAGGGATACAGTAGAAATACAAAATGTGCATCCTCTTAACGTTCTTAATGTTTAAGTTTTGTTTTAAGTCTGTGACACTGCACAAGATGCTTTGCCTGAAATTAACTTTTAGTAATCTCTGAATGCTTAACAGTTATGTGTGTATTCTGCTGAGTTATTTGTTTTCACAGTTTCTTGCTAGTGAATTCAAGAGTATCAAACTATTTTAGGTTGGGAGCTTTAGCTCATGTTTCCACACTGATTTTTTGTTTCACCTGATGACAAAATTATATGGCACATAAACCCCACAAGAGACATAATACGGTGTTAGGAAAATGGCACAGAAGCCAACAAAACATGACAGCAGATAGCATTGTGCACTACACAATTCAAGGCCCATACAAAACTTATTCCATTCAAAATAATCAATCTTGTGTTGCTCATTTGTCACAGCATCCCACAACAGTTCTGTGTTATCATGTAAAATTTGTTGTAGTTTATTCACATGCACAAAATTTGCTTATACATCACCAATATACAACAAGTTAACTTAGGAAGATTGTTCTAATGACACTAAAATTCATGCCACCATTCATGACTGTCTCACATTTCCAAGAAAATTCACATATATTCGCCTCGAACAATTTCAATTTTTATTTGGATAAATCACAGAAGCTTAAGAAAAAAAAACCAAAAAAAAACCATCTTGAACCAAAACCTTTGATTGTCACAAGTGAATGGCATCGATCATAAATATATATCTTCTCTTTTCTGCTTAGAGCAAACATTTTCAATTTTATCAGCTAACATCACAATAAGCAAAGGAGGCACAGATCTCACAAGTCAGTGCGACAGCAAGACTGCAAGACAGATTGTCCTTATTATACCAATACATCCAGCACATTTAAAATATTACTCCAATACGAACTGACTTGTCTTGGAGTAGGAAACAAATTAATCTGTCAAATATGTAATGACAGCACTAATACTGACAAAACTTTAAAACCTTGACTTACTTCTCACCAATCCAGATTTAACCCTCTGAGTTCTGTCCTCTGATAAACACGTGACAAATAAAATTGTGCCTAACAAATGATAAAGCGTTTACCAAGATCACAACACATTATGATATATTTTAAGTCTTGTATCTATCAATCACAACAGCTAATTATATTTACTTCAGAAGTAGTATATCAAACATGGGCTTAAATCGCTCGAAGGCTCAAGTAAGAGGGTCACAGAGGATTCTGGGGCTCAAGGCTCAAAGCGTTAATGGATTGAAAGTAATTCTTTGATTTTTGATGAATAAAAACAAGTAAAGATTCAGGCTTTGATGAAATTATTTTCACCAACATGTCTGTAAAGCTGACTAGACATACAAATGAACACGAGATTTATTGTGCTATTAAAGTGACTCATTTAAATACCTGTATCTAAGTGTGGGCTCAAGCAAAAACCCGGCTAAAGTTGCATTCATTCAAACAAGAGCTACAGGCTCCCAAAATCGATTTTGGACCTATCCACTGATTTTAGGTTTTCACCATAATTGATTTCCTAAACATGTTTAGCATGTATCGACACCGTAAAAAGTTCAAAATTGAGCACTTAAAACATATTTTTTAAAAGCTTTTGTAACACTACTTGACTAGCCATATTTCCACAATTTGTGTTTATTTATAGTTCGCATAGGTGTGTCAACAAAAACTCTTTTGTTGTGACAATGGCATTACTCGAAGCAGTAGTATTGCCTGCCACCGTTGCCAAGGCCTGTGTCTCTGGTTAACAGTACATGATGCATTCCAGATATTTAGTGTTATGTGTTACACCCTGCCCGTCCTGCCCACATGATAAATGCTCGTTCACATGCACCCGTCATTCACGATCCGATCATCATTTGGCCTGCTATCGATCTTATTGTTCCCATCTGAACCTAAATCTTTGAATAACTGGGATGACCCAGCCCCTCATTTTATGTTTTCACCTGCCCTGCACCTGCTGTGGATTGCAATGTAAAGTTATCACACTAGATTACATCTAGATCCATCCCATGGATCAGTCACATTTACAAGTCTGGTCCGATCCTGACAACATGTTTAGCCTAGGAATATTTACTGCATGTCATTCACGCCACGGACAGATGACAGCAGGCTTCCCGATGGCTTGCATCATCATGCACTTTTCTGTTTACTTTACATAAGAGGGAGTAAAAAAAAAACTTTCTCAGCTTTAAAGGCTGAATTTCTCTGTTTTGCGTTTTTGACCCCCATGGTACAAAAACTGACATATCTCAGGTTTTAGTTGTCAGAGTTGGATGAAATAAAAAGCCAAGTGCTCAGAAAATGATTTTATTTTCACACACAACATTTAACTCAATTTTTGAAATTTTGAAGTTTAGCTGTTTTTTTGCCTAGGCCCACACATATGTTTTAGTCCCCTATGGACTTTACAACCAATGACAATTAACTTTCGATCTATGTTAAGGTATTTTTCTTGAGCTTCCAACCAGGAATGCATAAACAGTTATTATTTTAACTTAGGATAGTTCAAAATTTAAAAATTATGAGAAAAAAAAATACAGAAACATTTTTTTTTAAAAAAGTAAATCCAATTATTACAACAACTGTTCATTTTTCAATGTAAGAAATAACTCCAAAAAGGTGTATGAACATAGATAGTACACAGTTCAGTTCGTGATCAGGAATTTATGCGGGCCTATCGAGGAATGAATTTCACCCTTACATCTTGATCAGGCACACATAACAATCGAAACCTCTGGTGGAGCTCTCCATGGTGCCATTCCAAACGATAGCGTTTCAAAATCTTTGCAATCAACAACACCAATTCCTGTTCTGCAAAGCGGCGGCCTGTAAAATTACAAACAAATCCAAAGGAATTTCAGTTTCAGCATTTTTTCACGTTGCTGTTTTTTTTTCTTGCTCTCAAATGACATACTGGTGGTGAGAGCGTTCATCAGAACGATATTCCTGTTAATCTTCTGCTCAATATATGTGAAAAAGAATATTTAAACCCACTATCTATTTAAGCATGAAGGAAACAAACAGCAACAAATAGTGAATGTCACTACTATTTCACTGAGACATCTATTTGACCTTGCTTGCTTTACACACTGAGCTTAACATAAAAACAAACACATAGAAACTGAGAAAACAAATAACATGCCTAACTTCTGGGTTTAATCTAGGATTACAATGAAGACTACAGCTTAGGTGACTACATTTACGTTCATGAATGAAAGAAATATATAAATACTGAGCAAAATAAATTACATATTTAACTACTGGATATGATTTAGGATTAGTTTCAAGGCTTGAGGCCTAACTGACTGAATACATTTTGAAGACTGCGATTTACCTGCACACATCCTGCGTCCAAGGCTAAAAGGTGTCAAGAGATAGGGATTGACTCTGCCTTTGTCTGAGTCATCTCTAAGCCATCTCTCTGGTACAAAAGACTCTGCTTGGGGTAGCACATTTGGATCAACAGGGTACGTTGTATTATTCAGGCTCAGGAATGTCTGTAAACAGAACAAAGAAAATAAAAATCGACTATTATTCTCCCAATAATAATCATCTAATTACTCTCTTTGTACACAAAATGGCTGTGCGAATGTCCATGGTGCATTTTCTGGTGGACGTTTTGTTCATTCACATAATGTACCTTTGCTCCATATATTGTATTTCAACCCGACCACTGTTACTGACCACTGTAAAGCATATTATATAATTCTCCCATTCCTGTGCCTCATGCTAAACTTATGGCCATTATCAATCACACTGTGGAGATATAACTTTGCAATCTTTTGGCCCTCAATTAATGATAAATTTCAATTCTGCTAGATACAAATTTTAAGGATGGACTCAAAATGCGAAGGACATTTAAACATCAAGTGTTAGGTTCTTATAAGATATTCACTTGGCATTCAGTGAGGTGGGGTGTGAGTGGTGAAGACCATGAGAAGAAACCTTGCGTAGGTTAGCATGTTATGTTCTATATACGTCTTTCAACCTCCCGGTGGAGGTTATCTCGAAGGTTAGTATGAGCTCAATTTTTTCAGTTTCTTCACTGACCTACAAAAAAATCTCTAATTTTGAAACATTCACTTCTTTCATTGACTGAAACAGATGAAAGCACTTCATTTCACTTAACTCAGAGAAAATGTCCACATCTGAGAACACTTTAAAATGATGAAATGGCAAAAGTTTTTCTTTTACACCATTTGTGGTTATTGTTGTTGTTTTCAGTGTTGTTATTTTGTCTGATGTTTATGAATGTGAGTGAAATCTTATTCTAGAAGTTGTTACAATGTTCCTTACCCCTTCAGGAATTTGATAACCTCCAATGACCATGTTAGCAGGGCTTAGCCTCAGAACATCATAGCCAATGGGAAGCAGTCTGAAAGTTTCCTTCATGCAAGACTTAATATAAGTACAGTTATTGAACTCTTCAGCCGTCAGTTCCCCTGAGGGTGTCAGTATTGTTTTTGCCTCTTGATAGGCTTTCTCTTGGGCAGATGGATTAGTGGCCAGGAGATAAAGGTTGAATAAAATAGCCTGAGATGTCTGTAACAAACAGGATGAGAGGCATGTTTTCAGGTATGCAATAATATCTATTTGCATCAAACGGTCATAACATGGAAAACACAAATATCTATGCCCAACTATGAGCACAATACTTCAAGAATCACAATATTTTTTTTTTCTAAAATCCACATAAAACTTAACAATGAAGCTGGTGGACAGTCCATTGAATAAGATAGCTTGGATTATCTGTAACATAAAGGATATAATATTTACAAACATTTTCAGGTACTTAACAATATCTTGTTACATTAAATATCACAATAAAGATGACACACCTTCCAAAATAGCTGGTTTTTCTGCAATATTCACAGAAAGCTTAATAATGAAGTTAGTGAGCGGGTAAAATATGGGTTGGAAGGTACAAGTTGAATAGAAATAGCCAGGAATATCTCCAACAATGAGGAGTAGAAGATTTTTCAAGAATGTAACATCTTGTTGCATCAAATTGCCATAACAATGATATTTGTGGGCCAGCTATGAATAGCAAATTTTCCAAATCAAACATCTTTTCCATGAAATTCTCATAAACTAATTCTGAAGACAGCATAAACTGATAATATATATAGACATGAATGCAAACTGCACCTAGAAAAGCTGTTCTAGAGTATAAACTGACTTGTATTATTCAAGCGTGGCATTTCAATCTAATTTCATGATACTGTTTTCAAAATATTCTTTACGAGAGAAAATCCTAGCTAGGTTATTTTATCCATTTTGCAACTGCCAAATCGGAGGGTCAAGCTGGGTCTAAAGTTCGGTCTTCATGTTTTTCTCTTTCAGATGTGTTTCAGAATAAGTGCCTGAGACAAGGCGCAAGTAGCTGATGCATCCATCAGCACAATGTTAATACATGTTGTACATGCAGGTGAAATAAGCCAGATATCAATGAGGACTTCAGTAAGAAAACTGGATTTTTCTGATCATGGGATAACAGGAGTTACCTCTGAAAATGAATATCTAGGCACAGAACAGTCATAACTTATGAAGTCTATCACCCAAGCCAAGTACACTCATTTCCCTTTATAAGGCACCAATAAATCTATAGATAGAAAATTTGTCATCGGACTCATTTCATTTGGTCACACAACATATGGCAATTAAATGAACTCTGTGTGAGTTTACCGTGCTAAGGGTGTCTGTAAGGACAGACAACACAACAGCATTTAAGTCCTTCTCTGTCACATGATCGCTCTTCAGCATGTAGGATAAAAACTTGAAACGATCCTCAGTCAGAGTGCCTGCTTCTGCTGCCTTTGTGAACTCTTTTACTGCATCTTTTGTCTGTCTTATGCCTTCTCTGTTAACAAATATAGTTTGCATAAAGGTCTGCCCCAACAGTTTTGAGCTATAATGGTTCTCAAAATCTTAAGGTACTGTCAAATTTGAAACAAAAATGCACGTGATAAAGTAGTCCTTTCTGTTGCACATGGTTTAACCATATTCATCCATGAATAAATACACTTGACATTTTAATCCCATTAATTTATTGACTATCTGTGTGAATTGGCTAATTTTTTTTTTTTTTTCAATTATCAGAAGACTCTCAGTAAATTTACATCAAAATAAACTGAAGTACAAATCATTAATAGACCACTTCACAAAAAAGTACTCCCCCCCAAAAAAAAATAATTTTAAACTAAACAAATCAACAAACATAAAGGAAAAATAACAAGCGAATGTATTTCAATAGTGGAATTTTAAAGAGAATTAAAAAAACAACAACAACAGAACAAGGAAATGTCCTTACTTATTCAGAAAATCTTCACACTCAAAAAGTTTTTTGGTATTTGGAGTGAGGAACATTTTGTAGAATGGTAGAGAGAAGAACAGTTTGACAGAGATGTCAAACACTGCATTATTTGCTGCAATGATCTCGTCTCCTGCTGCCATGCCATGTGGCTCCATGTAACCCATGCGTTTCTCAAAGCAGTTATTTGCTGATGCTGAAAGACAAAAATGCAAGAAGGCAAAAATATTAAAAACTTTTGAACAATTTGCTAACAACTAAATATTGAGTTTGAAATCTATGCAGCAAAGTGCATAAGCTGGACAAGTTGACATTAATCCCTTGAAGTATGAATCTTTTACCTCTATATATCTGGGCTTCTGCTGAAGTGACCCAAAAGAGAAGAATCTTTGCCAGATGAGTACTTAAACGTGGCAAAAAAAGAATTTCAAAGATGTATTTACCACAGGCAAATAGTGAGATGCCATACTAATATGACTTCTGCATGGATAAACTGTCAGAGCAAGTAGACTTACATTGATGCTCTAATATCCATGGCAGGACTTTGGCAGTTTAAGGCCTACTCAAACATACAAATGTCTCACATTGAACAAATTATATGAATTCTTGCTTTCCAGCAGGATTCTTTCATCTAAAGTAAAAATGGGCGACACATCTCCAAAGACACCCCTGGGCAAGATCTCGATGAAGAAACAGTTACTGACAAAGTTGTTGATAATGTTTCATGAAGAACACCACATATAAAATCAGAAAGGCAATGCAAAACTGTAAAAGGATGTTGCTGAAAAATTTTTAATTTTAAACTAATGGGAGATCGTTGTGCTCCATCCTATTACTTCCCTTTACCAGACAAAAGAGGGACTGAACGTAGTGGAAAGAGGGGAAAAAATCACTTTTGGGCCCTTAACTTGAAACATACAGCATGAAAATTTTTTTTTTAAAAATTATGATGTAAAGAGAATGTTTTCTTCTTCTTGTTATAATTTTATCAAATTTTTTGGCAACCAGTCTTTCGAATGACAAGAAATAAGGTTTTTTTTTCCCCTTTCCACTGCTTGCTAAACACCTGTGTTGTCCGGTAAAGGGAAGTAATAGGCCTGGTCGAAATGATCTCCTTTACACATATCCCTCTTTTGGGAGGGGCAGATAATCTGTGAAACGATCTCCCATTTCCACAAGAAAATGAACTGCATGAGTCTCAGTCGCAAAGATGCCTACTGTGGCTGTCTCTGCTATAACATGAGACACATCTCGATGAAATCAAGTACTCGTCAAAACAGGGTGATGAGAGAAATCACAATTTTTTCCAGCAGTGAATGAAGTTTTTAAGCAATTTTTTTTTCCCAATCCTTTCTTTGTTTATTAAAAAATGTATTGCACAGATAAGTTTGCTGAAATATATTGAATAAAGGTCCAGAAATTGAAATTTACTGACATGATTTACATGAAGAATTATAAGGATTCACCCAGTCAATCGGCCATTTTGTCATTCAATTGAACTACAGCAATAGGTCACTCCCATCGTCTGCAAATTGCCAATAGTTTCTCTTGTATTGAGGTAAACAAAGGCTTTTTTACCAACAGAAAGAGAAATAAAAAATAAGCCTTAAAGCGATACTAATAACAGTATAATCTTAAAAATTGAACAGCACCTGATTTCATCATGCCGCATCTCATATTATAAATGCATGTCACTTAACAGAGAAATGAGTTGATGTGAAAAGAGGCTTGCTGAGACAATCAGATGTTACTGACCATGGGATTATTGAGAATATCCTGGCACAAAGTGGTTGTAGCTAAATAGATTTTTTTCACCAAAGTCAGTACGGCCATTTCCTTTTCCGCTGGTACCAATAATTCTATAAATGAATAGTCTGACATCACCTGGCTAGGTGACATTATTGTGACAATTACTTAATATTTCCTTTCCCGGTCATCTTCTTTCAGTAAACAACAAAAAATTTGTCTTACATTCAAGTCCCCACCGAGCTGCCCAACGGTTGAAATCTGGAATCTCTCCATCATCCTGAATTAAATCTTGAAGTTTATTCACAAAATCATCTGCCACTTCATTCTGGCCTGGTAGATAGTCTAGGGAACTCAGAGGTCGTAACATCACAGTCTGGACAACAGAACGTACTCGATACCACTCTTCACCATTGCTTCATCAGAGAAGAAAATGACATAAAAACATGAGGAATATGAATGTTACCAAAATCAATGACAAATGTAGCAAAACGAAATGTTTCCATCAGTGAATCAATAAACAAGGCAGTTTTTATTTTAGTGGGACAACACAGAGCTGGTACATTAGTGACTAACTGTGTAAGATATGTGGTCATGCCAAAATTCACTGTACAAAATTACATTTGGACTGGCATTTTTTGTTCTGAACAGGAAACTATTTTTGCTCGCACAGGTTATATGGCATTGACAATCTATTTGAATCAAACATCCAAAAATTTACCAACACTGAAGATTTTGTATTGCGCAGCCCAAAATAACTTTCAAGTTGCAATGGCAACAACAGATGTTGGGTGAAACTTGAATAACTTGAAATCAAACTATCTTAGTTGTACCTTTGACATAGTCTTTTTCTGATCAATGTCCTACGATTCATATAATTTATAGATAATGGACAAGATCAACTCCCTCAAGCTTTATGACATAATATGGTTCATTAAAATGTGAAGGAAATGTAAAAATTACAGTCGTAGCACAATCGCCTAATCATTTTTGAAGGACTGCGAATTCAATGTACGTCTATTGTGCCTTGCAAGTAGGACATAAATTATTGGTTAAGAACTTACAAGATCTTGTCTCCCAAAAGAAATAAGACATTGCTTTATTTTTCTCACTTTAGCCTTTGTTGACTTTTTCATAAACCACTAAAAATGACTTGGACCATGAAGTAAATCTACATTCCAGTTTGGGCAATGGATTCTTACTACAGATGCTGTAGCTCACTCATAAGAAACAGATAATTCCCCTGGGTCAAATATTCTATAAAATTACTCAACAATGGGGACTGTGTAAACTTTTTGACCAAACTATTATTTCCCTTGCCAGACACAAAGAGTGTTGAACAAGCTGCGTCAAGAAAAAAAATAATAAATTTTCTTTTTGTCATGTAAAAGATTGATCACAAGCAAAAAAAAAAAAAAAAAGAAAGATAATGTTAAATATTTTAATAATCAGAAAACATTTTCCTTAAACCATGAATTTTTTTTTTAATTTTTCAGGCAATGTACATTTACAACAAAGACTGCAAAAGTGATTTTTCTCTTGTGCTTGTTCAATACTTCTTGTATTTGACAAAGGAAGTAACAGGGCTGGTTAAAGCAGTCCTCATTTTGAACCTCATATTATGGTCAATAGCTTATGTTGACATGTGATATTATGAAGCCAACGTTTCGTATTTTCGAAACAATAAGTTTGAGTATACGAAGTTAAGTAAGTTCTGTGTGGATGTATCCTCAAAGATGCAACTTGAGAACTTGTGAATGAAAATTCATATGCATTGCTCATAACTAACTTCATCATCACAAATGCAGGCAAATTAAATATGATACAAAAACAACATCAAGTACACAACTACTTGTATACTAAGTGAATCAAGTGTAAATTTTCAGATGGATTAAACCTACCTGTTTCCCAATCCTGGAGCTAATTCTCTTTCATTGCGATACATTTGCACTATCTCCAATAAGGGTGGGATTTGTGGAAACTTTGGCTCAGACTCATATATCTGTTAAAAATAAAATAAACTAATGTATTGACAACCTACTTCAACATACAAAGACAAAGAGTAGGAAATAGGATACTGACAATCAGTAAATTATTCACAAAATAATTACAAGAAAAAGTACCTATTAAAGATAGAAGTCAATAATATTTATAGATATAATATGTCCACTTTCTATTATTTTAATCTTATTGATTCAAATTATATTAAAAGAAGATTTGTGAGAATAACTGTCATATGCAAGAGATCTAATAGTAGAAGCAGATCATATTTTGCGGGAAAGATTCTTCACTGAATAAAAATTTATTCTTTAAAGTTCCTATCCCTGGAGATATAAAATTCTACAAACTTCTGCTTTCAGCATGATCCCAATAAGATTTTTTTTTCTAGACTACTGATGTAAGTAAGTACGTTTAAGTAGTTAATGGTTTTAATCAGGTTAGGCCTGAATGACAATGTGGCAAATTCTAATGCCCCAAAGTTAATGGTGGCCATGATATTTTTTAACTCAGGATGTATAAATATGACCATTTCATTCCAATGTGTCCATATCAGGCAAATATCATCAGAACAGGGTGATTATACGTTGGTTTCAACACTGAATTCACAGATTTCTGTGGCAAAACAGTAACAAACAAAATTGTAAATATTTAACCAATGATTCAC
>JBCEWB010602114.1:0-18066 GCA_039654565.1 Peronia peronii
CTATCTATCTATCTATCTATCTATCTATCTATCTATCTATCTATCTATCTATCTATCTATCTATCTATCTATCTGCAACTCACTCCCTCTTTTCCCTATCCATCTAGATCAAACAAAACAGTAATAATTATAATGGTCACATTACATGTTCCAGGTAAACGCCAAGCTGAAAGATCTTGTCACAACAAATCGTCTCCAGTTGGGGGCAACTGTCCAGACCGAGCATGTTCCAAATGTTTACCAGAACTCGGCCAGACCAGACAATAGTGGCGACACAGAGGTCGTTTACACACTTCTCTACTACTGGATCAATGGTTTTGTTCTTGCCAGCGAGCACATCACGAGGGATGACTTTGAAAACAGTGTGATTGATGCCTTGTGGAACAGCACTGTAACCACTGAGATTGCGGGACAGAAAGAGATAACTCTGAAACCCCTGGTAGCCATGGATGAGGTGTGGGGCTATGCGCACTGCATGGAGGATCGCGCACGGCATCCAACTATCAAATGTCTAGACAATGCTTACCTTCTAGGGGGTTTTAGTCCCAGGCACCAAGTAACTGATTCTTACTTGAAATTAACGGGAGTGTTAGTCTGTAGTTTCGTCACTTTCGAGAACAACATGTATACAATAATAACATTCCATGAGATAGAAACTCCGCCATCTGTGTCTGTCACACTACATTTACAGACAGTAAATGTAACGTTTACCGACACCGCAGAGCTTAGTCAGATGACTGTGACAAAAAATGGCACTTTACAAGTCTGTCACAAATTATTGGATAGGAAACTACGGGAGATAGAAGAGAAGGACAGGATGGACTTCTATCCCAAGCACAAGTTTGAATCTCAGATGGACGAGTCAACATTTGCCCAGTACGTCGTGACTCTGATCTGCATGGGTGCGTCCATGCTCTGCTTGGCTGTGACCTTGCTGACGTATTTCCGGTTCTCTGTGCTGCGCAGTGTTGCTGGGAAGAACAACATGTTTCTGTGTGCCAGTCTTCTTTTTGCCCAGGCTTTCTTACTCGCAGCTGCCCATGTGTAAGTTCTATAGTAGTCTATCAAGATGTTTGTTATCTAAATTAGTGATCTCGTAAGTTATTATTGTCAAAAGTAAAGGAGTCTATATTTTGTACATGTATTTCATAAATTTTTCTGTTCAAATTACCCAGTTTGCAAAATGTGTCACATTCATTTGTAATGACAGTGTCATATGAAAATATTTCATCCTTAAAGGAAGGGAAAATAGCGACGCTAAAGGTGCACACATTTGTCTGCCTTTTAATAATAAATACTGGATAAGCATTCTATTTTTAAGATGTATCTATCACAAGTGGTGTTTTCCTCCATAAAGTTGAAGAGCTATCCAAGTTTAATTTTAATCTGAGTCGACAAAATTAACGATTAATTACAACGATTCTAGAGCAATTGAAAGATATGTCCATGGCAATGAAATAGCAAAGCATTTTTTTTTAAATGGCAAAAATAAATGACTCTTTTCTTATGATAACAAAGAGAAAAGAGAAGAAGTATAAGAGGAAAATGGGAACGTTTTTATCTCGCATCTAGTGCTAACAAAGGGATTGCTTACCTTACACAGGAAGATTGGTATTCTGCCACCAAGCAGTGTAAGGCTGTCCCTTAACATTAATTTCCTTTTCGTTGATATCAACATCACCATTACGCAGTAACACTATCAATCTTTCTTTTTTTTTTTCAATTATTTGACAATAGACTTAATAATTTAATGCACCTCAATTAACATGAACAGAGTCTCTATGCTCTCTTACAGTTAAAAATGGGTAACCACACTCATTTGAAAATGTAGAAGTCCTGTAGTCGCCAAAGACATGAAAATGGCCTGACAGGTTTTCTGTAAACCACTGGCAAGAAATGCTGTGTCTGGAGATCCTTCCTGTTCATCAGGATACCAAGATATATTTGTGCTAAATACCTCTATTCATGTTTCGCACTTTAATTTGTATTTTTCAGAATTTGATTTTAAGTGATTGCTCACCATTTACTTTCTTCACATTTTGGGGATATCCAGGAGCGGCCCAAGCCCATTGTGCACCATCCTTGGCATACTGACCCACTTTATGTGGCTGTGGATGTTTTGCTGGAGTTTCATCTGCTGTTTCCACATGTTCCGAGTGTTCACTGCCAAAACTCGCAATCCACACTCGACCGCCCGCTCGGAAAGGTTGCAGCTTCTGAAGGGAGTGGTGACATCAGTGCTGACTCCCACTCTGATCATTGTCACCGTCGTGATGACTTTCAATTTGAGCTCAGAAACAGCGAAGATTGGCTATGGAGATAGGGCCTGTTATCTGGACTCCAATTTACTTGTAGGTACGAAGCAAAATAACTTTCTACTCTGCATTTCGACAGTTCTCCTAGAGATCATAAAAATATGTTCCCTCTTACTCCTCTCATCAGTTGAGCATTTCCTGTTTCTTCTCTTTTGGAAACTATTCCATGAGAAATTATAGTTTTGAAAGAAACTTCTGCCGTTCTAAAAGCTGTATTTTGCACCTTAAAACTGAGGCAGCATTTTCCATGAAACTCTTTTTTCGAGATTGTTCATTTTGTCTTTTAGTCCTTTACCACCTAAATTGCATAGAATAACTTAGAAAGATAACCATTCAGGGTTATCGAATATCAACAAGATTGCATCCTCCTGTTCAGCCTCTGCATTACTACCAGCAGTCTCATACACCAATGGCACCCATTCTGTAGTTCTGATGATGCAGCTTTTTCTGTTCAAACTATTAAGACAGCCTTATTGTGAACTTTGTTGCGTTATTATTCTATTACTTCAGGAAACTCATTGGAATGTCTTACTTATTCTCATTCACAGGAGTATCAATGATTCTGCCTTTGGGTGTGGTTATTGTCTGCAACACGACTTTCTTCCTCATCACTGTGATCAAGATTCACAATGTGCGCAAGTTACAGTCTCACGGCTCCTTCAAGAAAGAAGATCGCCAAAATCTGTACGTTTACATCAAACTGTCGACCATGACCGGCGCCTTCTGGAGTATCTTCATCATAGCGGAAGCCTTGGACTTGGATCCTCTAAGGTTGGTCTGTAACATTTAAAAAAATACGTTCCAAATAATCCCGTGGAAAAAAATCAAATTATCATTATGTTTTAAAATGTGTTTGTGTTTGGGTTTGGGTTTAACGACACATCAGCACGATTACGGCTATACTGTGTCAAACACGGTTAGACATGTTTACACGTCAAAAAGAAGAGAGGAAAGAAATCGGGACAGAAGACAGTAGCAAGGAAAAGAAGAAGAGATGTCTCCTTGGAACTTCGAGGATGGCATTCCATGGGAGACATCCCACCGATGGCGGGCTTACACCACCTGCAGATGGGAGCAGAGAACCTACTTATAAACCCCGGGCCCCCTCGGGGACTGTGTGTTTTTTTTAAAGAGACATGAAGCTTTTACGGAATTTAAGACGGATAACTTAAAATCAGAGTTTTTGATGGTGCATCAACAATATTTCATAAGTCATTCAAGCTTGAACACATAAACAAGTTCACGCCTATTTGGAGATTTCCATTTTCATACTTACTATCGCAGTCAGGGAATGCAGAAAATCAACTAACTTGTGAACTGCTTTCCATAAATGCAAGAAGATGAACGACTCCTGAAACAACAGCAAACACATCAATTGACATCGTCTCTGCTTAAATAGACTGTCGTATCTCTAATTCAGCTCTAAACAGATGGAATTCGCATGTCCCAATTTAGAATAATGAATTTTTCATAAATGCACTGCCCGAGCAATTTGACTTGCTACAAGATTAACCAGTCTTTCTATAACTGGTTGTAACATACACCTTTTTGTTTGTTTGTTTGTTTGTTTGTTAAATCTTTTGTCTTCATATACTCTCTGACTACAGATTTGGCGCCATCATTCTGAATGGTCTCCAAGGTGTCTTCATCTTCGTCTCCTACATCTGCAATAAGCGAGTTTTGAGCCTCTATATAACAACATTCGGCCTGAAGGGCTTGCATGAGCCTGATCCCACAACAGATAGAAGCACACTGGCCAAACTGGCTTCAAAAATCCAAGGAAACACCAACAACAAAGATACTGGCACGAAAAAGATAAGACCAGCAAACGACCTCCAACATGAGAAGAATTCGTCCTTTGTCTGTAATGGCTGCCATAGCAAAGGGTTGCTGCCAAGCAGCGCCAAGCAGCAAGGACCTGGATTAGATAAGAAAGCTGAAAACGGGACAGAAAAGGGACAAATAAAGGGAAGTACTGATGAGGATTGTAACGACGACAGAAACAACTCCCCGACAAGGAACAATGAAAAATATGTCTCGGAGACAGACGCCATAGCCGATCTCAAAAGAGTCAACTATGCCGAAGAAATAGTAGAAAGGGCTTTCGCTGAGGGTCTCAAAACATCTGATGTGAACATAGAAGTAACATGCGATGAAAATTAAATTAAGATAGCAGAGGGCAAATTATATGAATCTGGAACCATAAAGCCAACTGGCTCTTTATTACCTGATATCTTATTTTTCTTGTGGTTAAGGAGTTTCCTTATTTTTACTTTCATAGTTTGAGCTGTCAGCTGGCATTCCATCCATCCACCATCCATCCATCCATCCATCCATCCATCCATCCACCCATCCATCTATCCATCCATCCATCACATCCATCTATCCATCTATCCGTTTATTCATTCATCCATCCATTCATCTATTCATTTATCTATCATTCATTCATCCATCCATTGATCCATTCGCCTATCCATCCATTTATTCATCCACTCATTGCTTTGGGCACTTGTACCTGTGGATAGACACAATATAAACTGTAATTTTGTATCCTCATCTGAATATGTTTTTACATAACTTAGAAATTCATCAACTTCACTCCAGTATTTCAGAGCATTACTGACAATTGGATGAAAAATCCTGATGGTGGGCATCACACTGAAGAGCAAAGCCACTTGACAGCAGACTGTAGCTTTGAAAAAAGATAAATAAACAACACATGTATGCAGTGATCCAATCCTGTCTAAACTAGGTAGAACAACGTAGTCATGATGTGATGCAAGAAGTCCATATTATGAACTGGACTTTCCTGTATAAACAGGAGTGTCTCTTCATTCAAAGGATCTTTCTCTCTAAAGGGAGCAAGTTCATCATCCTTGATTTCTCTCAAAGCTTTAGAGGTAGACCTTGATGGTAGTTGGAATAGATGACGCTAGGACTTTGAAGAAAACAAAGAGGAATACTGGGAACTGGACATCTCCATCTGTTCAGTTAAAGAAGAATCTGCTGGTGAACGGAGAGCACAGACACCTACCTGTGTACTTGGTAACTATGTCAAAGTCCAATTTCTCTGTTGCTCTGCATTATCAGGAAATTTATGGATAGAAATCTTTTCATCCCCTGCTTGCCTGGTACATCCAGACCTGCATGTTACGTTCTATAAACGTCTTTCAACCTCCTCCCGGAGGTTATCTCGCAGTTCAACATAGAGCACTTTCTTCCCATCTCTGTCAGCATTATCAGAAACCTGAATGAAAACAAATAAAATAGGGACCACATTATAACGGGTAGATCATTCATAATTTACTGACTGAGCTACAATGGCAGACCAACGTGTAAAAGGAAAGAAATGAAAAGGAAATAAAACAAATACTGACGGTGATACTGGATCTACAGTTAAAGCAAAGATTCAGAGCTTAATATTGTCCTCGTGGTTTTGTCCTCAAGAGATAAAGACCTGAAGCTGCTGAAATTTAAATCCAATAAATGATTATTATAGATCTCGCCAGCTCATACGGCTATACTAAATAACTAGGGCATCGTGAAGGCAAGTTTGCTAAGCCAGACACCAACAACCAGAATCACACTCACTGTTGTCATTCTGTCCTGTGAGCCTTGTCTAACATTTAACAGCCCAAAGCAGCAGTAACAAAAGTAACATCTCTAACCAAATATTAATAACAAAACCAAGAAATATGCTAAACCACGCTGAGATAACAACAACAACAACAACAACAACAACAAAAAAAAACAAAAAACCTGAAGAATGAGATGTAGATTCTAACTCTAGATCTAGATCTAACTTGGTTATCCATAAAAGGTCGACAAAAAATCTCCCTTGTCAATTTTAGTAACTATTGTATGAGATAAATCGACTAGAGAGAGATAAAGGTTAAGTAAGACTTACCTTTAATAATGTCACAACAGATGACGTGAACAGCGTGGTTCACGAGTTGAAACGAAATTTATTCCAATCAAAACAGACGGACATGACGTGAATCAGCTCTGGCGGATAACACGACGGCTACAGAAAGTTAATGATACTGGCCTTCAATTTAAAAAGTTCCGCTTCGGGAAACGGGTTTGTTCTGTTGCTCACTTCGGTTTACGCTTAAATCTCTATTTTCCAGAAATGGATTTTTTTTTTAAAGAGAGGAATGCGTTTTTTTCAAAGCACGGTGCTTTTTTGATTACCAAGTGTTTAAATGAGAAGTAGCATGTTGATGGAGAGGGGGATTGGGTATGTTAAGTTGGAGATACAAACGAGTGAAGATAAACTTTGTAGCTTCGATGGAAAGCTACTCAATTGTCATTAGTTTCGTGCAAGTCCAGTTAACTGGGTCAGTACAATCATGAGCGCTAGATATGTGCGTAGTCAACAACTGGGGGGCTCAATAGCTAATGATTTTTTTTTTTAATACGTTATGTTTTATATACGTCTTTCAACCTCCTGGTGGGGGTTATCTCGAACTGCTAATGTGCCAAAACTACAGACAAATCGTGCAGACAAACATTTGATTTGCACTAAGATTGCATTTTGTTTTTGTTAGTCTGGGACTGTTGTTGTTGTTGTTGTTGTTGTTGTTGTTGTTGTTGTTGTCATTCGTTTCAACTCATGACGACAATCTTGTATCAAATACGTGTAAGAAGGTAAGAACTTTATGACTGGGACCCCAGCCATCCTGAAACATTGCAGGTGACATCAGTTATGGTGAAGCTGAGCCGAACATACCAAGTTAGTGGTTACATAGATCACTGCAGCACGTGACATAAAACAAAAACAAAACAAGAATATTGAATGTAAAAAGAAAAAAAATGCACACAGTCTTCAAGTTGTTCGATTCTGTGGTAATATCTATCAAGCATGACAAAAGCAGAAAAAAACAAAAGCAAAACAAACAAACAAAAACAAAGAATAATTATCATCATGCAAAGCCAAAGTAGAACTTACTACATAATGACTGAGATGTACTAATAATGTACAAAACTGATTTATCAGTCAAGGCTGTCAAAATCGGCTGTGAATAAAACAGAGTGAGAAACAGACACAGTTACTTAGGGCACAGTTTGAGTCGCCCCACAATTGCCAACATTTACAACAAAAGTCTCCCAGAGCAAAATCACCAGTTCTTTTCTGTTATCCAAAATGTCGAAACAAACATTCAGCCCAAACATTTATATGCGTTAAAATGAGTTACGTATTACGTGTTGTCATTGTTCACAGGTCATTCGCTGTTAAATGAAATGTTGTGAATAAATGGCTAACAAAATCTGGGTGCTATTGAATTATAATTTAAAAATTATCATAACATAAAATGTCTTTACGTATCTTCTTCACACTTAATGCGTGTCTCTTTTTGAAAGGTTTTGGAGATCATGTCTCAATATTGATTTGTTACAGAATTTAAACTTTGGCTGTGTCCCAATGTTCCCGCTGACTATTGATGTGCCCATGACTAGCTGCCCTAAGTACATATAAATAGAGTTTTATTGCAGTGTCAAGGTCAGATGTGGAGAGCGCATGAATCTTGTTCAATAATGCATAAACCTATTGGTGCCGTTATGAACTTAGGACATGGGTGAACATTTAGGCACATACTGCTTTCACTTGACCCAACATTTACCAAGTCTTTAACTTACACTGAAATACTGACAACGAGAATATAAATGTGTGCTTTTGACAAAGGGCTCTTATAATTAAACTGAAAAAAAAAAAAAAACACCAACAAGCTTAAGACTATGCAATTAACCAAACTGTTGGAAGGTGTTTTATGACTAGGAAACTACCACTGTGGTATTCTCGTGTCAGTTTTGTCAGTGCTGCACTGTGTATTTGGCATATTTGCAAACATCGTGATTTATGGAGTGACGGCGTTGACTATGATCAGCCTCTGATAATTTTCAGATAATTTTTAAAAACAAAATTTTACACATCTCATAACAGTTTACAGAAAGGTAATAAAAGAACACAGATAAATGGAGTTATGTATCACCCTTCAGATTTCATACTCTAAGAGTATTATTTATGGTTGGATGAGAGTAAGTAAGTGATTATAAACTTTATATAGCCATCAGAAATGGCCGGCTATGAGAAAAGAAGAGTCGTAACGAAACAAACAGTTGAGTGTTTCAGATGTCCGACTGATGGCTTCTGGCTCCAGACCAGTGCCGCACAAACTGGGAACTTTACTTTCAAGCTTTTCTATTACAATGAATAAAATGTGACTTTCTAGTCATTGTTAAACTGTTTGAAGACATTTCTTTAGCTTGGTCTCTTTTTTATTATTATTTGTACGTATATTCCGATCAATTTCAGTTGTTTGCTCAGGGAATACCCACCGCACAGGCTGGTGTCAGAGTTGTTGAGCTCATACAAAGTAGCTGAAGGAGTAAATTTTACTTAACACCGAGATAAGAACCTGCAAGAGGTTGGAAGGCGTAAGGAGTACGTAATGTAAACGGAATTTGAAGTATCCGTTTGGACGGTCTTACTAAGGAAGGTCTAACATTGTCATATAGAAACGTATATTATTGAAATAATATGACCCATCATAGGTACCATACGCATGTGTGTTACAAATACAAAGAACAAAGAAGGGAAGAGTAACAAATCTAATTGCTCCCTGAAATCTCAAGAGACATTTATATTGTAGATCTATTATATTTGCTGTATTAACATGAATCCAATACTCTCCAGTGAGGCTTCAGCGATAAACAAAACTAACTACCAGTTACCCATGATTAGTGATGAGACTCGACAACTATTTCTTTTAATAAATAATCTGTTGCTCACAGGACCAATCTGCCTGGCTGGTGTAGTCGTCACAAATATCATCAGCATCATTATCTTTGCCAAGCAGGACATGAGTAAATCTACAAACCTCAGTTTTTATGCTTTAGCTTGGTCAGATCTAATGGTTGTAATAAATTTGCTGTGCTACATCATTTCTGTTAATCCATACACAGAATCTATCTCTGTCTTACGTAATAGTTCGTACTTGACAGAAGGTTGATTTCATATATCTTTCGCCAGTATCAGCGGTTGGATCATCGTGTTTATCACAGCTGAGAGATGTCTGTGTATCGCCATGCCCTTACATGTCAAACAAACCATCACGCCCAACAGGACAAGACTGACTATAGCTTGCATCTACATCTCTATGCTGGCTGCTCTCTCACCAGAGTACGCAACTTTGTATTATGGATGGTCTCTCAACCCGGAGACAAATAAGACTGTCTTCAGTTTGATGAGCAGAGAAAACAGATGGAAGTTTCAGGGTGTTGTCAATCTTTTCTTTTCCATCTTGTGGTTTATTCTATTTTTAGCGGCCATCTTACTGACTGTGATACTGGTAAAATATCTACGACATCAATCAGAATGGCGGATGACGTCAACGTTCCAGTCCCAGCAGTCAGAAACCATTTGAAGACGAGATAAGAAAACCATGATCATGGTGGTTGCCATAACAACCATCCTTATTATTTGTTTCACTCCATACGTGTGTGTTCTTCTGCTCGAAATTTCGGTATCCGAATTCTGGCGATACGGTAAATATTCCAGTCTTTACGTCACCGCCTGGTCATTTTGTACCATTTTTGAGGCTCTCAACGCTACGGTAAACATTGTCAAGTATTACAAGATGAATTCTTCCTACAGATGCGCTTTCAAACAACTTTTTAGCTTTACAGCCATTTCATTGCAATGATAGACCTCAGTCACCAGAACATACTTGGGATGTTGTCTCCTGTTGAGGGAATGAATGGCCTGATATTCTGTTAGTTGTGTTATTGCATGTCCACAGTGCAGTGTATGAGACAGTGTCTGTGCACAGAGTGGAGGGGAGCAGTGTGAGGGACGTTCGATTTAAAAGAATGTCAACAACAAATTCCCACATGGAACAATACACCTTTTCTTTCAGTCCTATAAATGTGTGTAAGTATTAGTTGTTTATTACAGAAATACACAGATGTTTATTAACAGAATCATTTAAAGTACGGGTGACAAGACACTGTACAAACATTTCTCTGATGCTTGTTGTGAATAACGAATGCGGAGTTGTTTATGTTTGAACAGGAAAATATCTGTCATTACACTGAGCTGGTTTCTATATCAAACAGTGCAGGATTCAATAATCTATTTTAGAAATGTTTTTTGATCAGCAGTAAGTTCAGTATATTTACACGAGTACATTAGGTCACTGTTTTATAATCCTCTGTACCAAATGTAAGAAGGTGGGCACAATGGTTTGAGAATTTGAGGGCTTGGGTCATGTACCAGATTTATAGTGTGGAGAGACATAAGCCAGAAACTAACGTTTCTCTAGAAAATGAACTATGAAAGCTAGGCAGTCATAACTATGGAGACATTTCATTTTGAGATTGTGTTATTTGAAAGTCGCAATATTGAAAAAATGGCATATAAGGACTTGTTCATATCTTTGTGAAAGGCTTACTTCCACTACCGTTCATCGAAATAAAAAATCGTTTATTCCACTTGAAAACTGTCCGAACGTTGTGTATTAGAATTAACTATTTGTCATATTGATGGGAATTGAGTGCCCAAAACAAGATATGACTAAACAACATGTTCGCCATAAAAAAAAAAAAAAAGGATAAAGTTGGCGATCATACCTCGGTCTTGTGGTCGAAGTAGGAGGCTGCGGTTTTTGCTGAAGAATTCCTTGGAACAAATTTTGTCGGCTTTATAATAAGTCGGTCATAAAGATGTGTACGCACCTTGATGCATTTGAATTGGCTCTATTTTTTTTTCGCAAGCGAATAGAAACATGACAGATTAATTGATAGACGAAGGAACAATGCATTTCAAATACTTTACGTTCTTTGTAAACCTTTCAACCGCCTGCCTCGAACTACTGCAGCTGAGGTCAGAATGTTGTCTGAAATCTAATCCAAACCATTTTCTGTCTTGAGGAACAAGTGATCTGCTCTTACCATAAATGTGTTACTATTGACTGTGATTGTTTAATAAATGAGCAATGGGGAGAAAGTATTCCCTTGTCTCTTCTTATTTTATCTCATTTTTAGTAGTTTTTTTTCTTCTTTTTTAATCCCATTCTAACCTCTCCATGCAACCAATCTGATATCACCTTTCCGTAACTTCACACCACCAAAGAAAAGTCCCAGTGAAAAGACCGTATTGAGAACTTGTGTGTTGTCCATAGATTCTCGATTATTTCTACCTTGTCACCCAGAGTTTTGTTGGGGGGGGGGGGGGGTCGGGAAGTTCAAAAACGGAGGGGAAAGAGTCTATCAATGAGAATGTAGATAACTGATGAGACCGACTCATGCAAAAGAGACACGGAGGCAATAGGAGTAAGAGGTCAATTGGAGAATGGGGTAAGGGGTGGAGGGAGGAGGGGGCGGAGGGGGGGGGGGTACTGGCTCTGTGTTTCCATGTCTGTCCCTACAGTTCTCTTACCACCGTCCAGTCGGCCTTGTACAACTTAACACCTTTGTGAATGAGAAACATACACTTTGTCCAGTCTAGGGCAGTTTCTTCCCAGAGTCAGGATTGATGTCAAACACTTTCAAAATTTACAGAACAGGCAGGCATCAATTTCTCCCCTCCGTTATACTCTCTGTGGTTTTTTCCTTTATTTATTAAATGCCTGTTCTCTGATAAAATAGTTTATCAACTGGATATGGGGTTTTATTCAACTGCGCGTCACCACGACTACGGCTTCACCGCCCCAGATTCTTTCTGCTAACTTTCAGTTATCGAATACACCTGGTGTACCAACGATAAAGCGTGTACTTAAGCATAAATTGTGATGAATCTTCAATTAATTTGATATATTGTTTTATCTCCCCTCAATATCAGCTTAATGTAGGAATAATAACAGAAGAATGAGAAGTAATATTCTGGACAAAATTCTAGGATGGCATTTTCAATGTGAATGAAAGAGAAATGGAAAGTATTTTTATCTGTATGAAATTAGAGAAAGTTTAACTGTCCAGATGGCTTGAAATCCAACATTGTCAGACCGTGTGCAACTGTTTTCAATTAGTCTTTTTAAGGGTATATGATACCCACCATAAAAAAATACTGTTACTATTCATAATCCAAGAAATGGTCAAAATTGTTCAACCAAATGATCTATCATCTGTTACAAACCAACATCTTTCCTTATGAAATGTTTTAAGAGAAGCTTGAAGATCAGTTTTTTCAAATACAGTTTATCTTTAGTGATAAAGAGAAAAGGAAGATGATATGTGAATTATTGTCAAATTTTATTCTTTGGCTTTTCTTCAGCATTCCTTATAATTCAGCCTCATTTACTCATTATAACCTCTCAGACCTGAATAATGGATGTAAATAAGTATGAAATAGCATGGATTGTAGAGTTCCTTCCAAACACAATTCAGCACAAAATCGGAAATTATATTGTGTTTAATAATATGCCACAAATGCATCAGCATTTCCAAGCTTTTGCTTTGCTAGAAGAGAACCCACGGCCTCCGTGGGTGGGAGATTTTTTAAAAATAGCTCTGAGACTTAAAGTGTATCGGCGAAGCGAGCGCACCTCGATGTTGATATTTTGGTTGATCAAACTGAATGTTACTCAAAGAAAACGTGCTTTGAAAGCGTCATACTATCGAACGTACAATTCGCATCAAGCACCCTCGCCAGCTTATTATTCAATTATTACCGCATTTGTACATAGAAACACAGATCCATATGCAACAATGGTGTGTGCCAAATTTCAGATAGATCCATTTAGCAGTTTTCGAGTCCATAAGCCTATTGTGGGGTTTCTTGCAATTGTAATATATTTTGTAATATAGATTAACAAAATTGTTCACCGTTTACACAAATAAAATTAATGATCGCTGCATTTAGAACACACTGAACTTAACAACAATAAGAACAAGAATAAGAACAACAAGAGCAATAACAAGAACAAGAACAACGAGAACAAGAACAACAGGAACAAGAAGAAGAAGAACAACAACAACAACAACAGCAACACTACGGAAGTGAGGTGTTTAGAAAGTTGTTTACGTCACAGGTCAAGGTTAGGAATGATGTTCGTTGTTAGTGGAAATTTTCAGAAAAGCACTGTCTTGAAAATCTCTCGACAAAAATGGTTGCTTATTTGTGATACAAAATCCAGTACATGGAGACACAACTGCACAATTTGTCCTTTCCTTCAAGCCCAAATGATGGAGATCCACTCCATAGTTTTTAAGCTTTTGGAAACAGAAAGTTATATTTCTCATTTAGAAAGAGATGACTTGACATAAATTGTTTTAGCATTAGTAAGGTTCTTCTGATTATTTACACATTTTCTCTGTAAATCCGTCATATTGTCTAGAAACCACACTGGAATTATACGAAAACTGCATCGTTTATTGATTCAATTGCGCATCTGGCAATATTCAGAATTAGGGCAGATGTATTGGGAAAAATTCAGACAGTAACTGTTATGAATTGGAAAATTAAATCAAGGTGAAAACAGTGAATTTATTATAAAGTAAGTGAGAAGAACCACAATCAGGCTAACTCGCCATCTGCTGGGCACTGATAAGGTCTTATTATGTATTCTTTCAATACTAACAACGCTACATCCTTCCTCGATGTGCGGCGTGTTTCCTTTTGCCGAAATCATAATGGCTCCCGCTGCTTTCTTAGCCGTAGCCTCTGCTACCCTCTCCTTTAACGGACAATTCTTGATTACATGCCCTGGTCTCCTGCACCTGAAACACATGGTTGACTTTGATTTCCTGTCTTACATTCAATAGCCCGGTGTCCTGCTTCTGCTAGGTTGCTGCTCCCAGGGAGATCACAAAATATTTCTCTATACGATGATGCAGCAGCCTCCACTTCTTCCAGTTGGGAGCGGGTCAGTTGCTCGTCATATCGTAGGTCCTGGTTTCTTGCACTTGAAACAAACGTTAGGTTCCTCTTTATCTCCTCCGCGGTCTTACTTAACACGGCTGTGGTTAGTGTTGGGTTTCGAGGTCTGTCACTCAGTCGCCGATTTCTCGCCACCAGGAACTTATTAGTTGCCTCAGCCATCTCCGCCGCCGTCTTTAAACTCCTCTCTCTCAAATGTGTGGCAAGATCTTCAGGGGTGGCATCCATGAATTGTTCCCGCACAAACAGGTCTTCGTCATTATTTTCCGTCTTCGCCAGCTCCATCTACCTCTCAAGATATGTCCTGATCCTAACCACGAACATTGATGAGCTTTCTCCTTCCTCAGGCTTGCAGCTTCTAAACCTGAATCTGTAGCCATCTTCCGTGACGTTGTATCGTATGAGCAGTGCCTCCTTCACTTTTTCGTAATTCACACCTCCTCTTATGACAGCCTACAATAAGCTTCCAAGGCATGGCCAGTCAACAAGGCATTCAGCATAGTGGCCCAGTCCTCCTTCTTCCATATACTTGACACGGCGAACCTCTCGAATCTAAGCAACCAACTGTCCATCTCGTCTTTCCCATCCACAAAAGTCGGTAGCTTGGGCATCTTGGACTTGGCTTGATCGCTGGTAGATTGATGAGTGCTTCTGTCCGTCTGTCCTTTCTCCTTTTCAGCAATCTGGGCATGAATGAGCATTTTCTCCAGCTCATACCGTCTTTCAGCCTCTTCTTTTGCTAGCTGTCTTTCAGCCTCTTCTCTTGCTAACTGTGCCTGTCTTTCAGCCTCTTCTCTAGCTAGTTGTGCGTGTCTTTCATATACGTGTTTCGCCTCTTCCTTGATGTAGTTTTTCCTTTCCTCACCTCGTAACTCCACAACGTCGGCCAGCTGGATTATTTCTTCGATAGACGACATGATGTACGAACTTTGATGGTTTAATAATGCTCACTTATTTGCGTTAGTCTCCTCCGATCCCTGTAGATCCCTGATCCCGGACGAGCCCCCAAGATGTCAGTAACTTTTGGATGTGAATGGGTGTTAGTTTTAATATTGTAAGTGGTACTCAGGCGGTGAATGTGGAAGAGACACATACAAGAACGGAAGCCATTCCAAAACCTCAAATAAGCATACTGCTCTCTCAAAGTGGGAGTGATGAAACCACGCAACAGCAAATCAGCGCACCAGGTGAGGGTTGCGAGGTTTCATCACGGCAAGATATCACGATGGCAAACATCCGAGGTTTTTTTTTATTAAGCATTTTTAATAATTTCCATCGCGAATTTTATTCTCTGCTTTTGACACACTGTGAAGAAGTCTTAGGAGAAGACATTTAGCCAAACAAAAAAAAAAAAAAACGTTTTTCGAAAAATTTGTGGGTTACGAGATTTCATCATTCCTCCAGCTATATAAATATATAAAATAAATTATATAATATATAAAATACGAAGTCATTCTGATTATTACGGATCTAGCACAGGCAGAACATTAACCTATAGTTGTAAATCACTTTAACCTTATGAGACCCGAAGCGGCGATAGAATAAAATGCTAGTTTTCCTCAAACTGAGAATTGATTTTCCATTTAAGGAGAGTGGGGAGCGGGTCCTGAAATCGGGTTTGGGCAAAAGAAATATATATATATATATTTGTTTGCATTTATTTGCTCTCAAAAATTATGCCTTTTGTGAATATAAAAATGGTAAAAACAAGTTGATATGTCTATTTTAAAATTTTGAAGGTGGTCATTCACTGGTTGACTGGTACTTCCATATACAGATCCTGGCTCAGTCGGCGCTTGATATTCACTATATCGACAATATTTCGCTTTGTAAGGACAAATGGTACTTGATTATGATCTCCGCCACTAATATCGGGAGCTCCAGCGCCGGGAATGGACACTGGCTGACCACTAGAGACGCTGACCACACCAAAAAAACAGCTGATCTTTTTTCCCAGAACCCCTAAAATGAAGCTTCCAAGGTCTAATGAGAGCATGATTTGTCTCATTTCTGCTGTTTAAGAGTACAGTAGTGCAGTATCTGTCACAGCAAGGGTCAAGATACTTTTGTTTCTGACCAACGAAGATACGGCGGTCATTTATAGGCTTCCCAGGACCCTGAAACTACTCTACGGCAGCCCGTTAATGATAGGGGTTAGGGAGCAAAAAGAGATTTTATTTTAAAAACATGATCAGATACCCAGTAAAAGGCAAAATAAGTCATAGAAACCATGGAGAGAACTTTAGAGTATGAAACAATCATCTTTTGAGTGTGAAAGCCCAATATAAAAGCTTTTTTTTTCTTCTCGGAATTCTTCTCATTGCAAATTCTTTAAGATCCTGAAATTTGGATTTTGCTAAAAAAAAATGCCATTTTGGGTTTTTGTTTTCTCTTAAAAGCCCTGCCCTTTTGGCGTATAAAAATGGTATCAAAAAGTGGGTATGTCCATTCTAACGTGTTTGACCAATGGTCATTCAACGATAGCCCTAGTCTACTGTCAACCAGGATTTGGCTTCACCTGGCTGCTACATGCAGTCGCAGATCATCAATATTTGATTATATGTAGGCAAAGACTGCATAAGACACTTGATTATGACCTCACCTAGCAAAATCATGAACTCCAGTGCCATGGATGGACATTGGATGGCCCCTAAGAGGCGAAAAAAACTGCTGATCATGCAGATTATCAGTAGCAGTTACTCTAGAATGAACTTCCACGTCCTATAAATAGTAAAACTTTCCTCTCTTTCTGCTATTGCAGGGCTTAGTTGTGGACTATATGCCACAGTAAAGGTCAAGAAACTCTTAGTTTGGACAGAAAACGATATGGGGACCACATACAGGCCCCCAAGAACCCGGAAGGGGTTCTGTTGGAGCTCATATAATTATGGGAGGTAGGGAACAAAATCAGAGAAAAAGTATGCCCAGAAAGCCAGGAAGAGGCAATACAAGACACATAAGTCATGGAGAGAGGGCTAGTATGTACAAAAAGGGTGTTTTGAGGCCAAAAGCCGAATAAAAAACTGTCCATGTCAATTTTTCAATTAAAAAAAAACAAACTTTAAACGCGATTTTCTCAAAACCCGGTCTTTTGTCAGTATTTTGCTATCTACTTTTTTGTTTCTAAACCGATTCTAAGCAAATTTGGCACACATCATGTTCACAACAAAACTCAAAAACGTACTACGCGCGTCCCATTCTGTTGGTAAGTTTCAGAGAAAAATGGGTTTTTAGTATGAAAAACTGGCGAAATTTGAAATTTTGTTACATGGCATTTTCAAAAATTTCTAGAAAATTTTCTATTGCATACAGACAGCTAAAAATAGGTAACTTTTTAGATATTGTGTCAAAAAAGATGCTCAGCAAGTTTCATCAAGTTCGGTTACAATTTGGAGGACTAGACAGATTTTGAATAAGCTATTTTAGAGATGCCAAAATCCAAGATGGCGGCGTCGATTTTTTTCACAGTTTTCACCTAATTTGAACATGCCGAATGCGATGGACAATCTTAAAATAGCCTATCTGTAATAATAATAAAAAATCACCTTCAGGACCCGCCCCTCCTCCTTAAATCCGTTTTTCTCAAAATGAGGTTCTTTCAGCATAAATATGCGATCTACGTCTTTATTTCTGTACCAATTATCATGAGATTTGGCGTGAATACAGAGCATAACGATACCAAATTTTGGTCAGAAGAAACTTTTGTTATCTTTTTAAGGGTGCTCGATAGTAAAAAATCACTTTTTTAAAATTCTACTTAAATGAAGGAATTAATGTGATTATAATGTAATACAAATTAAGAAATGATCATTCACATGAGAGAACATTCTACACAATGCATGGTTGCCATGGAAATGGCGGCCATCTTGGATT
>JBCEWB010602447.1:0-18066 GCA_039654565.1 Peronia peronii
CCCCCCCCCCCCCCCCCCCCCCCCCCCCCCCCCCCCCCCCCCCCCCCCCCCAAGAAGAGATATTACGACTTCAGAGTTTGCAAGACGCTAGAAAAGCGTTTCTGGTTAGTTAAAACTTTTGATATCCGTATTTTCTTTTTCTTGGTTAAATATCTGAGTAAGTTAACTCCGCCCGCTGAATGCTCATTTAAAACTGTAGTTTAATTGTAGATCTAGACTGTAAAGCAGCTATTGCAGATATTTATCTGATACAGCACTGCTGCATGGATCTTGCACAGTGCAGCTGTACGACAGAAGTGTCGAGAGAATGTCACACAGAGCAGTTTTACAGTTACCAAAAGATCTTTTTTATGAAAGCCTCTTTAAAAGTTCAATCGACGTTCATATTCTGAGAATAATAGGCCCCTACCAGTTGTAGTTCGGGAACAAAGAATACCACCAGCTATCTCTTTTTACATGCAGTAGAAGCACATTACAGCTTTGGCGTCCTGGCCGTCAACCTTTCGATCTTTTAGCCAGGCCAGTCTTGGTTTTAGAAGTTATTATAGATGTAAAAGCCTTCGTGGATATGTACTTCAATGTTACATGCCCATGCAAGGACAAAAGGAAGGGGGATGACTTAAACAGTCATTATTTTCAGGCATTTTTTTTTTTTCTGGCTGCTTCTCTTCTTAAGATTTTTCTTTAAATTCACTTTCCCAGCTCAGGCAGACGAGTTAGGTGTAAATGGCGTTTACCTGCCTGGCTTTCTCCGCCCAATGTCGCGCAGGGGGAGGGTTTAAATTTTCAAAGGCTCGGGGGTAAGGGAATTTTCACGGAAGCCCAGGGGTCTTGGGGTGTCGGCGCGAGTCGATCGTTTCCATAGCCTGCATGAAAGGAAAGTTCTAAATCTAGAACTCCACGGCTCAAGCTGATAAAGACCTGAGATGTTTATCTGGAACTGGAAGATTTTAGGCTTCCTTTTGAGCTTGAAGATTACACAAAGAATTTCGACAGCTTCATTTTCTGTGAGTTTGGGGGACTTGGACTTTCATCTGCAATGGGTGTCAGGTCTAATGAAGTTGTGAAGTAGCCAGCATTAATTGTAAGCTTTTCCGTCAATAGTATATTTTTATACAATCCCCCCCCCCCCCCCTCTCCCCAGTGGAAGGGATTTAAATTAGAGGACACTAATAACTAATGTAAGAGTAAAGGCTTGCTGTAATTACATAAATCTTTCCTGTGAAGCTTATCATAACACTATTTTAATTATGTTTCCAGTTAAGAGAAATTAACAGCATCAAACCACAAGTAACAGAAAGATCCAGTGTAATCATATTGATCACTTCTTTTATCCCTCTGAAAGTATCTCCCCTAATCAGAGAAAAAAATCAGTTGCATGAAACAACAGACTTAAACATCCCTACTATGGAACTGGACACACCCCGAAATGTCTCCTGTTGGAAGAAAAGAACTCCCCCCCCCCCACCCGCACTCCCAAATAAAATAAGATAAAATTTTACCTTCAACTGTGCCTGAAATGGCGAGCGACACTGAAAGATGGCGTGATTGTGTCTAGATCTAGGTCTTGCTGTTCTCCAATCAGTGCACATCACCATCCAAATATATGGCTCTGGCATATATTTGTCTGTTATGGAGGAGGTGTTGCGTCTTCTATCTCTGCCTGATGTATCAGCTGCGAAAACCAACCCCAAAGTGTTTATGTGCAAGCTGGAGGCCAAGTGAACAAGGCATATCAACTGTGCATTGACTGTTGTGAAAACATTTTCTGTGCCACCTGGGTTCAACTTCTTTCAGTTCTTTTGCCATGAATTTTGCACCTTCATTGTACAGCGTCATATTTTTTTATACCTTCTTTCTTTCTTTTTCTCTCTTTGTTTGTTTGTTTCTTTCTTTCTCTCCCTTTTTCTTTTTTCTGTTCTGATTTTTTTTCTTATGTTTTATTAGTTCTCAGTTTTGTGCTTTTTTTTCTTTTTTTCTGTCTTCCTTTCTTTGCTTTGTTCAGAACAGTTAGAGACTCATGGTGGTATATATTAAAAAAAAAAAAAAAAAGAAAGAAATGTAAAAACCTTAAGAACTTCACAAATGTGGAATTGGAATATGAAAACATTGGCCATCAACAGCTCAGGTCTTCAGTGTCAGAGCCATTCAGACACACTCCATGAATAGATGCAAACGTTGCAACTTGTCGTTAAGCTCAGTAGGAGCAAAGTGACCGTTGGCAGCAACTGAAAGCGAAACACCTACATACATCCCCTCTGATGACTTTTTAAAAAATGGTATTTTTCTTCTGTGTATATATCAACGTTCAAAGGTTGCAGGAGGAGGGGGATTGTCATGTTTTTTTAGTGTCAAAAGTTAAATTGCAGTAAGGAAGGGAAATTCCTGCAGCTCATGCTCTGACAGCTTGTGCATATCATAACCAAGGTCTCCCTACCACTGCCTTTTTCTCTGATCCTCCTGTCCCCCATCTAATGTCTGGCCTCTCAAAGGTCCTGTCCCTATACTCCCCCCCCCACACACACACACAGACACACACCATCCCCCTACCCCTACCCCACCCTAGGGGAACCAACAAAACACACACACATTCTATTTCCCCTCACACCACTGGGGCAACATATAATGCCTGAAAAAATTGAAAAAGAGGGCATGAAAACAGTAATTTTATCTGTTCCTCAAAGCAACATGTTTGTCAGTCCTTGAAGGGTTCCAGGTGGATGTTACCCTAATATAATGTCTTGTTCCTCAGTAATTTGCCACTTTTCTTTCTCTCTCTCTCTCTCTCTCTCTCTCTCTTTCTCTCTCTCTCTCTTTCTCTCTTCCTTTCTGTCTCCCTTTCTTTCCTATTGATCAGTTTTGTAGACCAGACCTTCTTTTTTTAACCTCTTTGCATGAATATAAATGGATTTTGCATGATGGATGAAAATGTGAAAAATGTTAATTGATGAGGAAGCATTACAACATCAATGCAAAGAACCTGTGAACAGGTTATTTTTCCATGTGAGATTTTGGTGATGCCATGCAGCTGACAGCCATACAATACATATACACAATATATATATGTATATATGTCAGTCTGAAGACTTTGAAAGCTGTTGTCTGAAGACTTTGAAAGCTGTTGTATACTTGCAAGGAGGATGTGATTATTTTGTTTCTGTTTTGTTGTTGCAGGTCGCAGCCTTCGGGACTTGATGCACCAGTTTGAGTACAACCGCATGCTTCTGGACAACATAGAACAGCCTCACCAGATTGTCATACCCCAGCAAGTGGATGGACGGCGTCTCTTGGACATCTCCACCAGGAAGCACAAGATACGCCACCATGTAAGTTGCTTCCCCTTTGTTTTGGTTATTTAGATTTATTGCTGTAATGATGGTACGACTCACTTTTCAATCTCTTGCGGGTGGTTGTCTCACTTTGCTGTAATTGACAGAGTATCTGTTTTTCTCTACATTGCATGGCCTTAATGTCATACTTTTCCAAGATCCTATTTGAGCATGCAGTGTTGTAGCATATTGTCTGCTAGTATTTTGACAGGAAGATGTCAATAGTCTGGTGTAAGACTCTGCTTTTGGCCAGTGGTAAAAGTAGTCTGTGATGGAGTCTTGCTCCAAACCATCAATATAAAATTAAGAATCATAGAGAACAAAAATAAATAATTATTGAAATGATGGTTTTTTTATACATTTCTTCCAAAATAGGTAAGATGACCACCTTTAGTAAGTTCAAAGAGAAAGAAAAATGGCAGAAGAAAACCAAAACAAATTGTTGGATCTGGTTAAAGTCAAGCTCACAGGACAAAAAGAAAAACAAAAAAAACTGTTGAATTCAAACAAGATTGACATTAACCAGTACAATGATGTAAAAAAAATAAATAATAGGACTGCCAAGAAGGGTTCGCTTGACTTCAGGTGGACTGCACTGTATTCTTATTCATTTTGTATAGTCTCAGAAGAAGCATATGGCAGTTCAACTGACATTTCCATGTTTGTATATGAACTGATGCATTCTCTTCTTCTCACCCCCCACTCCACAGGGCACACATGAGCATGTGCACCAGCTCACCCTGCAAATTGTTTTGGATGGGAAGAAGTACAAGATCAAACTAAGACGCAACGAGTGAGTACACATACTTCAGTGTAACAGCCCAGGGAGAGGGCGTACTTGCACTTATTTAACATGCCCCAGGTCAACACATTATTCTAGTTAACTCAAGGGTGTTGCTCCTGTTATAAAAAGGTGTTGTGTTTTAGAGCAGTAACATATGTAAGTGTCAATAAGTTCAGTTAGAATATGCTGCACAAGCTTCCTCAGTGGAACTATGACATAACCTTTTTACTGCAAGAATATTTTATATGTTAATTATCGCATCTTCTGCTGTTAAAATTAATTACTCTTGTCCTCTGTTGAAAGCCAAGCATCCCTTATAAGGTGTGGAAATTCATATAATACTTAGTCAAACATTTCTCTTTTTTTTCTCTTTTTGTGTGTGTGTGTGTGTGTTGTGCTCCCACCGTGTTTTCAAGGCTAGCTCTGCTCTAACTATTCTTTCATTGTTACAGAAAAAGAATTGTTAAACAAGTTTCATCGATACGATACCGAAACACACTGGATGTAATGAAAAACTTCGGCATTTCTCAAAACTCAACTCCGATCATTTGTCTTGTTTGCATTTCCATTCCTCATTCATGTTTTCACTGAACTAAAATGGAGGGAAATTAAGTTCAAGAGGCCTACAATAATAGTCTCAGAATTCAAGATGTGATTATCTTGTCTGTCAAAGGGTTAAACAGCAATGGAACAATGCAGGCCCAGCATACATAATTTGCGTGTAGGAGTAAGAGGGAAAGGGGATGGGGGAGGAGATCATAGAAGGGTGAATCTGTCTATCCAGCATAGGGGTAAAAGGTCAAGATAGGAAACATCTGATGATGTATAGCATGGAAATGTCATGATGACATGTACAAGTAGACATAACCATATGCAAGAGATGAACTGACATAACATGCTATATTGCCTGTTTTTGGAGGGGGGGGGGGACTAATTTTTTACGCTGCTCTCTATGGGCTTAGTAAATATAAAAAAATGTACATAGAATAATAATATATATAATAATATACATATAAGCTTGCCAAGCTAACTCATTATGCCCACATGTACAAGCAACATTCCAAAAGACCATAGATGTGAAAAGGAAAAGGATAGGGACATTTTAGTCTATAGCAATGCACTATGGAGCAAGTCAGAGAGATATTTCAGTTAGCTGCATTATATTAGTGTGACAGAAAGAAAACCCCTATAGCTAAGGAATCATTTGGCATTTATTAGATTTACACAGTTTTCATTTTGAAGTTGAGAATATTGTTTTGTTTGTAGGCCAGCTATGTGTTTGAAGGCAGTGTGGCTGCAATAGTGCAAATATGGTGTAGAAAGCTAACTCAAGAGTAACATTGGAATTCCTTTTATAATAAGAACCCATTTTATGTGATTGTCTGCATTTTGTACGTTGTTAATAGTAAAATAGTATTGTTCTTTTTTTCTCTCCATTTCTCTTTTTTGCAGAATTTTGCTGTCGGCGGGGATAGTAGTCAAGCATTATGAGGAAAATAACCAGCAGGTCCTAACAAAGGTGATTTTGTTTCTCTGTTTTTTCATTTCCTATAGACTTTGAAGTGACTACATGTGTAGCCTTTATTAAAATTCTGTTATAAATTGGAACATTAGTAGTTTCATCAAGTCTGGTTAAAATGCATATGGTTAAAATGTATATACATTGATATACATATTCTACATTATAAAATTTTTAATTTAGTTTCATTCAAAAATTTTTCTTTCTTTTTTTTTTTTTTTTTTTGACAAGCTTTATGTCTGTAATATTCACAATAATGTCAGCCTCTGTGTATAGTTCTTAACTTTTATCCTTCTTCCACATTTAACTTTCATCCTTCTTCCACATAATCAACTGATATAAAAACTGTGGGCCATAATTTCCTAATATTTTCCACATATTCTGATAAGGCTGAGAGGTTTTCGATAGTTTTCTCTCATAACACCCCACCATTGTCTAGTTTTTTTTTTTGCAATGAATCCCTCTTGGTTCACCTTCCCTCTCCTCTCCCTGCAGACCGTGGAGCATTGCTACTACCATGGACACGTGAAGAAAGATGAATGGTCCAGTGTAGCTGTTAGCACTTGTAATGGCATCAGGTAAGAAATTGTGGGTGATATAATGAGCTGTATAAAATGCTGTTGACAGTTGTTGCCATTTATTTTGTTGTATGAGATGCAGTACAGTGAAAATAGAGTGCTGACCACCTTTTGAGCATATTAAGTTATTGGTATCATTGTGTTATCACATTAAAGACTATTCATTTCCCTTTTGGTTGATTTAAGAAATCTCTGTTCTATCTTGAGTAGAAGTTAAGATGTTGGCAATTAAAGACAGTAGGGTCACCCGCTGCTGCAGCTGAATTTAATGAGAAAATGGCCAATCGGTTTTTTAAAATCCTTATTAATCCTTATTTACGTCATGTCACCTGATGACAATTTTTGGACTTTTACTCAATATATTTTAGTAAATTTAACTCTGAAGTACATTTATAAATGAATATAAAGGGGTATTAACACTTCACTCACTGTTGAGAAATTGTGACTTCTCCAGTCGGCTCAGTTTGATGAGTGTCTGGTTTCATCATGTCGCATCTCATGTTATTGTTTGTTACAGCGGTATCCGGTAAATAATAATAATAATAATAATATATATTTTGCCTCTAATGTTTTTGTATTCTTTAAATAATTGTCTATTTATCACAATTTACATTGGTTTCTATTGTATGTAACTTTGCGCTGCAGAAGACATGTCAAGAAATTATTAGTTCAAAACAAGAGTAATGCAAATGCTGGCTTTAGCAAGAGTGAGATCAGTTAACACTGCCTGTATTCTTTCAACAGGGTCTGAAAAATGATTGTCAGTCAAGATACTTTTATAACTAGAAGAGAACTCACAGCCTTTGTGGGAGATTATTTAAATATAGGTCAAACCGATACTGCCCAGTGACTGAAGATGCATGGCAAGTGTGTGCACCTCGATGTTGGTATTTTGGATGATTAAACTGAACATTATTCAAAGAAATCGTTTTGGTGTTTGAACATATCGTTCTCTTAAACGTACTATTCGGATCATAGCTCACGCGAGGTTAATTTTCAATTATTATTGCCTTTTTTACTTTTTAGAAAATGTCAAATTGGTAGGCTTTTTTTCAGCTTTATGTATGTAGAAACAGAGATCTTTATGCAACAATGTTGTGTGCCAAATTTCATATGGATGCTTTCAGCAGTTTCCTAGTCCATAAGTCTTTTAGTGGTTTTTCTTGCAGAATTATAGTATAGATCCATACTTATTCATGACTTTCCCTTCATTGTTCGTTCATTTTGTTGACATTGTCAGGGGAGTTATCCAGATGCAGAATGAGACATATGTCATTCAGCCTCTTGTGAAAGACGATGAAGTAAGTTCAGATTTACTTTCAGAAGCTTTTGCACTATTTCTGTGACATAAATACAATTGGCATATATCTTGCTATTAGAATAAAATTCAACACTGTGGAATCAGAACTATTCTTAGCATTGTCATAACTATACAACTGCTGGTGAGCAAACATTGTGTTTGCAATTATACCATTAGATTAAAGACACAAGGAAGTCTCTTTTCTCTTCGTTACAGCTGTGTTGCTTGTGTGGCTGGTCTGCTTTTTGCAGTGTCCAACTGTCACAAACCTCGCTTTTCCACTTAGTAATTCACCTGACTTTGTGAGTTTCCTTTCATCAGGATCTGATTTATTTCATATTCTTTCATCATGTGTTTTAAAAAAAACTTTTTTTTATTTATCTTGAGGAGATTTGCTGTTTACGTCATATATTTATCGTATAATATTATGTTCATCATCTATAACAGGCATCTGCATCTGAGCTGCCCTTGATGTTATATTTTTATTAGTTCTACATCAGTGTCCAAAGTATAATCGTTTTGTCATACTCATGTCCTTATCTTGACCACTTTCCTTGTTCATTACATTCTAACTATACTTGTAAATCTTTCTTTGCTGTAAAAACCAACAAGAGCGCACATTTGTGTGTAAAAGCCATGGATGATTTATTCTGCCATGTCACTCATTCCCTGATTTCTCAGATGCAAATAACCCTCTCAATAGCCTTAAATGATAATGCCATCAAGTGGTTTCTCTGTGCGTTGTAAAACTTTGTTAATGTCTTTGAGATCTTGTCACAGATTCATAAACATTTAAATTCAGGTGAGGATCCAGTGATTTTACAGATATGCAAATGCATAGCCAGTAATTTTTAAATCACAGTGCTTGCCAGAAAATTTGTAGGAAATTTAGTATAGTTTTACAGTCACCAGCCATATCAGCATATCAGATCATTGATGGACGTTGTATAAACCCTTTGTAAGAAGAATTAAGTCGTAAAGTTAGATGAGACAGCAGTTTGTTTGAGTTCAACATTGCAGTGGATTTTATAGGAGGGCATTAGGAACAGGAAGATCAAAGCTGAAAATTTCATTACTTTGCAAAATCATAAGCAGGAAAATGATTCCTCAGTATGTTAACTTTTCAACCTGCTGTATTTATACAGTGACATGTTGTACTGATCATACTAATAAACACTTATGTTTTATGGGATTAGTTTTTACAAAGATGTTTTGAAGATCCTCTCATAATCTGATTTAGTTGTTCATCTTATGTTCATAGAGGATTTTCACGAATTTTGATGATGAAAATGTATAGATTTGCATACACTTGCACCCTTAATTCTTTTTTTTTTTTTTTGTTAAAATTGTTTTTCTCCTTGCAGAATTCTGAGCATCGACATGTCATTTTTAAGGCCTCTGTCTCTCATGATGAAAAATGTGGTAGGTTTCTTACTCTGCTCAAACTGATTGTGTCATCCTCATAAAATTGTCTTAGTCTCCATTTAATCATATGTTTCAATATTTAATGATTCAGTATTCAATGACATTGAATCATTAACTACTGAAAAATATGATTAAAAAGAGACTAAGACAATTTTATGAAAAGTATTGTTTTCAGAGAGTAATACAATTTCTGCCTCTCCTGTTTATTTTATTTCCACAAAATGCTCCTTTCTAGTCAGTTTGTTTGTACCATGATGAAATGAAGGAAATGAAATTGTGCATTTCAGGTGTTGTGATTCAACTTGGGACTGCACCCACGAACTTCTTTACCCGAAGAATATTGTTTCTTATATAGAAATCACCTTTTATGAAAATTAGTGCCATATCCATAAATCGTCAGCCATTTTTGTAATATAAAACTGTAGTCCTTTCTATCTCTTTTCTGTAATAAAATGAGATTTTAAAAAATTTTTTCAGAACCTTGTGTTGAGGAGTTATTTTCTCCCACAAATAGTGCATCTCTTTTATTCCAGTATATAGAAGGTAGCAGGTTAAGGCTTGTAAAAATTTCAAAGTGAAATGGAAAAAGAAGATTGCTTGATTTTATGAACCCTAATGATACATGCATTTTTTGACCCATTAGTGTTCTTTCCTGGAAAGACCACCATGGCTCTCTAAACACTGAAGAGGACAATCACCCTGATTCCTTTGTGTTTCCAGTAGGATCTATAAATGATCACCTTTATCTGCTTTTTTTTTTGGCCATGAAAATTATTACTTTATTAAGACAGAGGTGATGTTTATGTTGTTATGCAGTGTATTTTGCTGACTGTAAGTACTTGTGTATTGAAAATATAATGTAACCACACAACTATTATGATCATTTTCTAATCCTCAGGCAATAGTGGAGGTTTATGGTCACCTTTCCAAGAACTGCACAAAGGAGAGCTGATAAAACGCATCAAGTTTGCTAATGCACAGAAAGTGAGTATTTACACTGATCGTGCACTGTTACAGTGATGAATGTGACAGTGTGATTCTCTATGCAATGACTTATTACATCACATTTTTTGCAAAACCACGAGAATGTTCACCAGCCTCAGATGAATGATGAACATGCTTTCTCTTTATTTGGTCTCCCTGTTTAAGACAAATTGTCATTCACCCTCACGTTTTATGTTATTGGTTATCTCTACATCTCGGCTGAAATGTGCTATGTTCAGGTCTCATTCTAGCAGTTAAAATTACATTTTTTCTGCTTTCTTTTGTCAAAAGGCTGTTATTCAAATATTAGCACAAGTAATGATTGCATATGTTGGAAATGATGCTTAGGTATAAAATTAACACATTTTGTAAATTGTGCAAATATTGAAAAATACTGTTATTTGCAAAATATTTTCTGTGATATTTGTAAATGTTGGAAAATCTGTTCATTTACAGAATCAACAACAAGAAAATGACAATGAGAAAAAACTTCTGAGAATTGCAATGGTGCTAGACAAATCAATGGTAAGTGTCCTGTGTAGTGTCAGAATAGAGTTATTTTGTCTTTTTCTGCTGAATATTAAATAGCTCCTTAGCCATTATCCCAGGGCAATAGCTAAGTAATGTTCTGTAATCATTCAGTTAGTGAAAAAAAAAAAAAAGAAAATGTAGAAAGTTAAATCTTCCTATTTCTGTGCAGTTTAAAAAAAGTGAAATTTTGTCCTTTATGAGGAATGATTAGATTAGACCTGAGTGGGTTTGACTAGCTTTACATCTGAATCGAAAGACATGAATGCAAGATGATTAAGTTTTTGATAACTGACTTCATTTATGCATTGGACAGATTAAAGGTGTAGATACTAAAAAAGCGACAGTGGAACATTTATGCGTTGGACAGATTAAAGGTGTAGATACTAAAAGCGACACTGGAGTAGTTTACAAAATTAGATAAATGAATAATTCAGCTATTTATGCTTCCTATGATATTTTTTTCTTTTTGAGGGCCAGAAATATTAGACTGTTGTCAGAAAGAATATGGAGTCCTAAAGCAATTGCCTCTTAGGTTATCACCAGTAAATCTTGTGGATAACCAATTTGACAACAAAGAGTATGCAATTAGTTAACCACACAAACTATTCTGTAACTGACGTAACTGACAGATTGACTGACTGGGATGATTGACAGGCTGTTTAGGCCAAATATCCATCTTTTGCTCTCTCTCTCCTCAGTACATGGGCCTGGACTTTAGCCAACAACATGTTATTCAGTATGCTGTGGATGTTGCAAATATTGTGGACTTGGTAAGTTTTGGTGGTTTTTTTTAAATGAGATTTGAGAAACATGATGCTTGTCTTCGACTGTCAATTTGGTCTCATGTTTTTTCACCTGTTATAAGGATACTCAAAGTTCTTGTGCCTCATATTGTGTTAAATCTCATGTGATGCAGAAACAGAGTACTCATTAAGTTGCACAAAGGAGTTCATTTTGACATTGAAAATGTTTTGGTATCAGATTGTTGTTTTCATAACATTTTCATTAACTGCAGTGAACTGAACAGAATTTCTGGGTATGCATTGAAAATTACTTTCTATGCCTCATAGCAGTAACATAGTTTGTTAGTCCCATGACTTACTTTTCACCCATATGAAAATATTTCTCAGCTTGTTGTCTTTTCAAAAGAGAGTTTGTATTTGTCAGGTGAGATACTAACATTTACCAAGTGAAAATGATTCCTGCTTTCCTTGGCCTCTTCCAGTATTATAGAGAGATTGGATTTGAAGTGGCATTGACGTATTTGGAGTTTTGGAACCTACACAATCACATGCAGGTGGAGGGGCAGCACCGAGCCCTGCTCAGCCACTTCCTCAAGTTCAAGGACAGCAGTTTGCCAAAGGACAATGTCTTTGATGCTGCTTTCCTTGTGACGTAAGTTAAAATTTGACTTAAGATTGATAATGTTCATAAAATATTTGATATTGTATTCTTATGTCTGCTTGTCTGAGAGAGATAAAGAGTTTTTATTTAATGCTGTCTTCATTGTAACATAAGTGGGATCTGAAATGGACTTTTGATAATCAAATTAAACATATCATAGCTCTGAAGACTCCACCTGAAAATTTCTATTTCCGCCTGATTAATTGATGTTGCATTCTTGACTATAAAGATAAATTTCAGGCTTATGAAAAGTTTTTCAAGTTCAAAGTTAATAACCTCATAAGTTCATAATCTGATATCAAGGTAAGGAAAGATAGTGCTTTAATAGCTAATTATGCAGTTATATATGATCGACTCTTTTTGGCATGGATTCATAGCAAATATTTCACAACAGTGAATAAAATGATTATTTTAATTGGTGCTATATTTGATGACAGGAGTGCCCATCTTGCTGTTTTCATATATACCTGGTTAGAAATGTAGTTTTTTGTTTTGTTTTGTTTTGTTTTATTTTTGTAATGTAAAATACAGAGTCATTATTTTTTAAAAATGAACCAAGGAACCTTTTATTGTACCCAGTGAAAGAAATAGTCATTATATAGTTGGGTTTTTTTTTTTCTTTTTTGTTATTCTGACAGTGGAGTTGAGCTGGATGATAGCAAGGTGGGAATAGCCATACCAGATTCCATATGTTCAGATCGTGCAGTGGCTGTGGTAAAGGTATGTAAGGGTAACATACAGGATTGCTGAAAGATCCAGGACAATGATAAAGAAATGAATTAGTGAATAAATCGTTACTTCTGATTTTTAAAAATCTGATAACACGGAATACTAATTGAAATAGCAGAAATATCATGAGTAGCAGAAAATCAGATCAAATATACCATCATTCAAAATGACCCAAAAATCGAGGCGGCCCAAAAAAACACATGAGGTTTGTGTCCTGGAACTTTTCGGCTACTCTGGTCTTCTGTCATCACCTCCTGCCACCAACCTTCCTTGCTCTCTCTGGCTGTGTGTGCTTCCTTGCTGAGGCTTCTCTAAATAATTGTAGAAGTTGCAGAAAACATTTTCAGTATGAAGATCTGTATGTTATTTTTGATGTTGTTATGCTATTGTTTTTCAACTTATTTCTGCACTGTGACAGGTAGCAAATATTTGATGTTACTATTTCCTACTGCAGACATAATTTTGTCTTGTTGATTTCTCACAGCTGGAAAATTCTACAGCTTTTAATTAATGTCACTATTTCTCATTGCTAGTTCAGTGCCTTACTATTGCCCCGGGTGACATTTGTTTTTGCTGTAGGTTCATTTTGTCTCATTTTAATTTCATTGTGTCTGATTGTTTCCCCATTCCAGAGTGGCCGCCCATTTGAACCTCAGCAAACAGCCACAATTCTGTCTCATATGGCTGGACATATTCTAGGCATGAAACATGATGAGGAAGGTAATCATTCTGTTTATACCAGCTATTTGCTGTTTGTTTGTTTTTCTTTTCCTTTTTAGACTGCAGCTCTTATGATCTAGCCCATACTACTGTATTTTGAATACTAGATCTACTGTATTAGAATGGATTGCTATCACAGTGGAATTTGTACCTGGAAGATGCTAGATGTGGCACAAGTGTGATACTTGCATCTATGCATATAGATTTAGATCAGAGAACACTTGCTGGCTGTCAGACTAGTTTTTTTTTTTTTTTTTTTTAAACACGATTTTATTTATTTATTTTTTTTTTAAATCTCTTTATGTTTGGTCCTTTTAGAGGGAGCCCAGTGCATTCATATTGGAAAGAACACTGAGAAGTAGTCGTGCATAACTAGCTTTGGCTCCATTTGCAATCACACATCCTATGCTGGACATCCTATGGCTATGACATCATTACTCTTCAAAACCTATCCACAATTAATTACTCAATGACTAAGACTATGGCAGGATGCTTGTTTATCAGAAATGTGTCAGGTGAGCAGGCACATAAACAGAGGTTATTCCAAGTAATGTAGTAATAATTATAACAACATCAGTGGGAATAACAATAATAGGGATTGTGATAAACATACTTTATAAAATGTGAGGATAAGTGCTGTCCATCCCAAATACATATATATACACTTCATCTGGACCCGCTTTAAAATGGACTCACTTTAAAATATTTAACTGTAATATGCAGTCTTGAACCTGTCATATGTCAGATTATTCATAAACAACTGACTTGTTTCGTGACAACACGGCTGTTCTGTATGTTTACTAAAGCCCTGTGTGGCTATCACTTGCATACAGTCTGTCTGGGATAACAGAACCTAGAGTATTTCATTCATTCAACATTGGGATGGAAAAGTTTTGACAATAGTTAAAAAAAAGTGCCCTAGGTCCGCCCCATCTCCTCCCCTCCCCCCTCCACTTGTTTATTTTTATTGCCATTACATTTTTTTTCTTTCTCTTTTTTTTTAAGATGTCATATTTGAAAAGACCACAGGCAATAACATTTGAGGGGCATTTGTTTTACCTTTCACATTCATCCTGCTGTAAAGCTGCATTTTGATCTACATTGATGGATTAATAATGGATTCCACTAGCACTTTTTCTTGTACTTACTTTAAGAACATTGCCAATTTAAAAAACTTAAATAAGTAATTCATAGAGTTCACAAATTGTTTTGTTTTTTTAGCTAATCTGACAGTGCTGTGGTTTATCATCAGTGTTTTAAAAATATATTGGGATATATAGAATCACAAGTGTTTAGATAGCATATATTCACCACAGTCATAGTTACATGTACATATATTTATATATAAATATATATATATGGTCAAAATGTTAGATGAAAATGTAGCCTTCTCCAGCAACAAGGTTTGCTCAAGAAAAGTATGTTGAAGGGAACACAGACTTTCTTTGTCTTTGTACTGGTGTTGTTTTGGGGTTTTTTGAAAAACTTAATCCAGTGATATTTTAACTGCATGCAGCAAAGTGGAGAAGACTGTATCATGAAGGTAGACACCCAGGTTTACATAATATATGTTCCTTAGAGCAGTGTTGTTTCCTCATCTGGCAGTTTGTTGTTTTACGATAATTCTGCATTGTGATTTAGTCATTGTGTGTTTGACATTTTTTTTTTTTAAATGACAGTTTTCTGGCGTCATAAAGTCTAATGTGTTGTTGTTTTTTATTTGCACTGAGTTACGCAAGAGGCGCTTCAATTGTTTAGTTCACCCCTTTAGATGTTAATTTCTTGAAGTTCATCCTTTTTTTCCTTTGTCAGTGTACAAACTCTTTCTTGAGTCGTACCAGTGACCTAAGTGCTTGTGCAAGCATGCGTCAGAGAAATTTAGATGAAGTAATTTTATGATTTGATGGAATGTTTTGTTTTTGTGTTGTAATCTTGTTTAGGAAAGCTGCACAATATCTATGACTTTCAGGAAAGGGACAAAGGTTAGTGAATGAAAGAAAAAAAAAAATGGGAGAAAAGAAGAAAAGGGGGAGGGGTGGTTTGGGCCATCTTGTGCAGAAAATAATGAAGAAGAAAATAACTTGAGTTGTTTGCAGTAGCATGTAGAAATTACCACTCTTATTTCTTTTTTTTTTTTTTTCTTATTGTATACTCATTTTGTATGAGTCTCCAACTGTTTAACAAGACATCAACGAAGCTCAAAGTATTGTCATGAATGCAGTATTGTAACAAAATGGTGCATGCTAGAGGAGTTTGGGATGATTTGCAAAGTTACAATTGATGTATGGGTATAGTTTGTCTGGTCTTGAATCACTTTATTTCTGTATCCTACCTTTTGATGGAGCCAGTTAGTAGCAGAAATCTGTAACTGTAAAATCTATGTATTTTTAAGTCACTTGCGACGCATCCGCCAACATTAGGCAGGCTGGTTGCTTACTCACGTGGACTGATCCACCACCCCTTGGCGGACTGTCTTAGGCTTTTGTTTTCTCTGTCCCTAACCCACCGAGAGCTGGCGGAACCGTCGCTGGCGACAGTATAGCCATTTGTCTTATTTCGTGCAAAGTTTCGCGGAGATCCAGGTTATACTTCTGAAAAAACGAAGGCCCAGATTTGTTGATTGAAAGAAACGAAACAAAACAAAACAGAAAGCAACAAGGAATGTTTTGATTTTTTTTTAGCACATTTTTATTTCATACCAACCATGAGTCTGAAAATTTTCTGAAAAGTCAAAACATGGGTAATCTTTATTAAATCATGAAAAGAAAAAGTTTTCATCATACAGTATTTCTGTTTGTTTTATTGCATTGTGCTGTGTTTGAAGTTTATTGTGTCAAAAGAACAAGGCAATTGAACAATTCTGATCTGCATGGCGATTTTTTAAAAACACCCTGAAAACACCAGTCTCCAGTGTATGTAAAATTTCTGAAGGTCCAGTTTCCAGTGAGTTAAGTCAGATATATTTTTTTTTCCATTGGTTGTGTCCTAGCTTTCCCACTGCATGCCCGACGTGCTGGTTGTGTTACCCTTAAGAATAGTAACATCCAGTGTACAGAGAATGGGCACTGATGCCCCCCCCTCCCCCATTAAAGAAAGTTTTGGTTTAGATTGTTGTTTTATGTGTTGTGAAAGTTTACACACCTCCTGATTTTTGTTTAGCTTGCTGTTATTGATAGACTGAACCCAGGTTCAGTAAGATACAAATGTAGATACAATGCCTGATCGTCAGTATTGAATTCCTACTTTTCACTTAATACTTTTCATGAATGTAGCAAATTATGCAATAGTTTGATTTCCTTGCAGCCCTATGTTTGTGATTTACCTGTCAACAGCCCTACTATCCATCTTTCACCAATATATGAAGAAATCTTTCATGCCCTGTCACTAAACAGTCAGAAGTCTGATTGAAAATTTTAACTCAACGTTGTGTGTATTGAACAATTGGACAAGATAATGATACATAAGATGTCTGACTGTGACTGCTATGTTGTGTTTGTTGTTTCATTGATTGAGGCATGTTCTCAGAATGTTTATTTTTAGTTTGTATATTTAATGTTAAAAATTGCTAGCAAAAATATACAGCTTGACAGTAATGCATTGTAGATATATAGCATTTGAATGTTGAATCAGACCTTCCTGATATGCCTACATTTTAAAAGTTAGTTGTTGTTTTTCGCTTTTCTTTGTTTTTTTTTGTTTTTTGTTTTTTGTTGTTGTTTTTTTTTTCAATGTGTAGATATGTATGTTTTTGCTGTTGTTGTAGTTTTCTGTTGTTGTATTTTTCCAGTTTTGTTGTGGTATATTTTTTGGAGCCAATTTTAGAGGAAATTTTGACTTTGAATCAATTCCTCACCCTCCACTAAATTCAGTTTTGTGTGTCTGATGTAATATTGAGGAACCATCAGAGTATTCATTTAATCTTTTTCATGTATTCACTCCTATCTTAAATGCACCACAGAGAAGAAGCCAGGGCCTAATTCATTGTCTGAGAACAATAGATTTTAAAAAATAATCGCTTTGAATGCGGAATGAAATGGATAGATTGTGCTGCATCATTTAAATCTTTATTTTCTCTCCACGTCAGTCCCTTAATTTGAGGATTCTTGTTATTTAGTCATGTGAATGGACAGTATTTTGCAAGTGATATATTTTCTGTCTTGGTTCATTGTTTTAGAGTTTTGATAAGCTGTGAGCTTGTAAAGTAAGTCATTATTAACAATATTTTTGATCTTTCTTCAAATAATGTAGACTGTCTTATTTTTTCTCCTCAGGTGGTTGCTATTGCAAGGACTCTTTTGGCTGTATCATGTCATCAGAGGTGTTGTAAGTATTGTTAGGTCTGCTTGCTTCTTTTCTCTAAAGTAAAGACAGCTTTAACGTCAATGTGAATACAGTAAAATTTCCCAGTCTTTCATGATATTTTCTGCAATCTGTGTGCAAATGTCTGTTAGCCTAAATCAATTTGCCAGCTCAGTTTTTTAATCCTGTATGGGCTGTAATTTTTTAGAGCATTCCAGGTTCCCAGTGAATATGGGCTTATTTAAAGATCGCTGCTACAGACTGTTCATGGAGTGAATGAAGCTCTAGATCCATAGTAGTACATGTATTAACTCTAGAACTGCGACCCAGCCTAAGGGCTGCAACGCCCTGCGGGGCGCCTTGCTGGCTTGTCAATCTGCATCGCCCGCGCCACTGCTTAAACCTCAGGGTGTTTGTTTTGACTATAGAGACTCCTCCTTGGCTTCAGAGTGACACAATGCAGG
>JBCEWB010602558.1:0-18066 GCA_039654565.1 Peronia peronii
TTGCATACTATCAGTTGAATAGAAAGGAACTTTGTGGATTAAACGCAAGACAGCAATTGAACACAAAATTTGTTGACACTTTATATTAGTATTATTTGCATGAATGTGGATATCTGTCATGTAGTCTTCAAAAGAATTGATCCTAATGAGGAAATACTACATGATATACATACACAATTATGTACGTTCATCACCAAAAATTTCAAAATAGAAAATCATGCCGCTGTTTTTCCCTATCCACAAATTTTTAATTAAAATGAACAATTTTTGAGAACTTTTACTGGGTATCTATCGGCTGGAACGGGTGACTGGGAGAGGGTGTCAGACTTATTGTTACGGTACTCGATCTCAGTAGACAGACAGATAGACAGACAGACAGGCAGGCAGGCAGACAGACAGATAATTAATTAATTAAATAAATAAATAAGGAACTCCAACAGTGTTTAGCATGAGAACTACACAATAAGATAATAATAAGCTTAAAATGTCTTTTAAAAGTAACACGTTCTTGAATTTGAATTAGTTTGATTATTTAAGACTCTGGCATCAGGAAAAATGGGGAGAAAAAGGCAGACAATCGGTTGAGATTTATTCTGTGACATATCACTGAGCTGACAGGCCAAGTTTCATATGGTGGGTGACCTGCATTATGTTCTTGACAGCTTTCAGTTTCATAATCATATTGTCTGGATTGTTGTTTCCTCCCCGGCCCCAGTGTATCCAAAAGTCACTAACTGAGTCAGGTACACTCTATAATTACCACGGTTTCTGATCATTGAGTATTATTGGAGAAATCGGTTTGAATTTATTAAATCTCATAACCACCAATGATTGGCTTGAAGAAAGACACAAAACGTGTGCAGTGAAATAGCCAGTATAATCATTTCTTACGGTGAGAAAGATCATTGACTGACAGAATGAAATTCTCCTTTTTTTTTTTCGAACACATTTTTTTATTGAAATGTTTGAATCTGATGTCAAAATTGCACTCCACGCCAAGATTTTAGTGCTACCAGATACCAGATAGCCTACATCTACTGAGTATTTTTATTTTTAGTCCCACTAATTACCGAAAAATGTAGAAATATTTTGAAGTCTCATGTAGAGCCCAATCCCCTCAATCCCACTGAACTGAGTGAAGGCAGGGCAGTGACGAGGTGGTGGTTTGCCAGAGATTGCCTTGCCTTGTACGCTACAAAATAAGTGTGCCAGATCTACAAAGCCGTGCGTGGCTTGATTTTGATCCAAAACTAATTTTTGCTTGTGCTCTTTAAAGTAACAGTACCTGTATTTTAGTTTAAATTTCACCAACTAGCTTTCATATCTCCTCTCTCGCATCGTAGTAAAAATAAAAATAAATTGTTCACTGCACCAAACATTGTGTCTTCTCTCTCTATTTTTTTTCCCTCCGCTGTCTTTAAAGATCCCTCATCAAAGCTGACGTTTTCTCCAGCACGCATCAACAGTTCTAAATGACAGACGTTCGTATAGACGATTGTTGTGAAAAGTGAAATGGCCTTGTAGGTAAACATCGTAGGTAAACGAAGTGAACATAAAAAGTCAGTCGCTAAAATAAACATGAAAAATGAAAGAACAGCTGACTACCTGGTATCTTTGGCACAGTACGTATCTGCCTGGCGTTGGTTCTGCTTGTGTGCAATGAACAGTGCAAGGCACGAATGTATGGCAACACATTTTGTAATCTTCCTGGTAAACACTTCAGCGGGGACTGAAAGTTGCCCATGTCATTATTAATTGTTATAAAGCTTTATTAAATTTTAATATTATTCATAACCAAGTATTTTCTACACCAATTTCAACATCAGGACGGACATAATTACTGGTTTCGTCATCTCGTAGTCAAAGCTTTGTATGCTCTCTGTTCTACTCATCAGAGGGTGTGCAATATACATATGGCTTGTTTCGATCGATGATGATACTGAAAAATGTATAGAAAAAACTACAACTCTCTCTTTTTCTTCTTTTTCTTTTTGATAGTTGACCAATGAGATGCGGGGGCTGGATGGTGACGTTTTGCGCACATCGTGCAGTTTAGAAATAAAGGGAAATAACCTAAAATGTATTACACATTCTCCACATTATTTCCCCTGTTTATAGCCCACCAATGGTTACGCAATGAGCTGTATTAAATAATATGATCTTGCAGGTTATTGCAACTGGAGCTACAATTCGCCACATGAAACATAAATCGTATATTTCGGGCATATATATATTTGATTTTCCACTTGTACCAAATACTGTTACTCAGTAGACAACCTCCCTTTCACCATGGTGGTGCAATACTCTTATCAGGGCTAAATTTATGTTCTTAGTATGCTGATAACTTTTGCTGTTTTGGTTGGTATTTAAAAGATCAAACTCCTGGCCTGTGCTCCAGACTTTGAATGGTAGTGATCTAAATCACCACTGGTCATTGCTGTTCAGATGGGCTAATTAGTCCTTTCATTCGTGATCACTAAATCTGGTCTTTGTTCTCTAGCTCGAGACTCTCTGACCCACATTGCCACAGCTACATCTGAAACTTAGTGCGTTGCTGTGCAGTTTCCTGGTTCTTTTGATGGCAAATAGAAGGTACGTCTTAATTTTCATAAATATCTATAACCCATCCCAGTTTACGGAGGACAATTTACTTCTCTGTTAGTGTTAAACCAATGTGACAAAATTAAATATGATAAAAAATAAAGATAAACTCAATAATTAGACTGAAAGAAAAGGAAATTTTTTAAATTTAACCAAAAGATATCTAAAAACACAAAACTTTGCTAGCAAACAATGTTCAGTCCATACAAACAATTTCATCATAAGATCACTGACCCTGATAATCCTCATTTCTTTAAAAGTTATACCACCTTACTATTTCAAAGCTGCTATGAGTACTCTGGATAGTAACAAAGTAGAGTGTTAAATAAATAGCAGTTGATAAGTACAATAGATTTCCCTGATCATACTGCCACCAAGTTCAAGACAGTGCTTAAATGATGTCCTATAAGAAGTAACTTTATTTCCTGCTGAAGCCATAGGACCCTGGGAACACTGTGGACAAAAATAAGTAGGGATATAAATAAGGTCTGTGTGTTACAATATCTACTCTCTAGTCTCCAGAAGCTTCCTGACCAGTTCACGTCTTCAAAGTCATAGACAAAATCTATTTTCACAGCTTTTTAATGTGAAACTTGTTTTTTGTTTGAGATTTCGTTCTGGCCAGAGAAAACTATGCACGTTTTACATAAAAGTACTGATTTGCAACAACAAAGAACAGTAATTGATTCGAGGTGTAGAAAATGATAGAATTGAATCCTTGTGGCAGATACCTCAAAAGGTTAGCATACAAAATGTTCGTAGGAAGAACAGAGTTTCTAACAAGTAACAGATGCACTGTGAACTAAACTGTTCCTGCACTGTATCTTGTCATTGCCTCACAGTCATTCTACAATGGCCCATCTCAGTTTCAGCTATTCTGAAAACTAGAAGAAAACCCATGGCCTTGTGGGAGATTATTTAAATATGATCAAACTGATACTGCTCTGCGACTCAAAATGTATGGCGAGCATGTGCACCTTGATGTTGATATGTTGGATGATTAAACTGAATGTTACTCAAAGAAAACGTGATGTTTTGAAAGCACCATTCTATTGACCACGCAATTCAGATCAAACACTATCACGAGTTTACTATTCAATTATTATTGCCTCTTTAGAATAACATCAAACATAGTAAACTTTTTTTGGTTTTATGAAAGAGAAAAACAGATCTTTGTGCAACAATGTTGTGTGCCAAATTTTGCATGGATACAGAAGTTTTTGAGTCCACAAGCCTTTTATGGGTTTTGTTGCAGATTTATAGTATAGAAATGCTTAAAGACCATTTAGAGCAAAGAAGACCTATAACTATAGCTACACTATGAACAATGTTTTTGTGGCAGACAACACTGGCTCATTATCATGGCATTGTATCAATTGTTGTGTGTGTAGTGACATCAGAACTCAAAACCTCGGAATAAAAACAAATGACTTAGGTGATGATGGAATGAGTATGAAGATTGACTTCTCTGTCAGATCTCCCACTCAGCAACATGAGAATGATGAGTTTGAAAGAGGGGACGCTGGAGCCTCCCTGACCTACCCTGTCCAGTGCTCTGCTCTGAGGAAAGGTGGTCACGTCAAGATCCTGAACGGAATCTGCAAGATAGTGGACATTCACTCCTCCAAAGTGGGCAAGCACGGACATGCTAAGGTTAGATAGTTTGAAACCACCATATGATGCAACTTTTTTTGTAAGATGAAGGGAGCTAAACAATTAAATTTAGCACACACAAGAGCCCCTGTGATGGGGCTCTTGACAAATAGTTTTTTTTCAGAAAAACTTTTTCTGCTTAAAAATAAAAAGAAAAGAAAAATGGGGTGTCATTAATTTTCATCACACCAAGCAAGCACAAAATGTCGAGCTAAAACAGCATGTCACATAAAAAAAATGATCTTACAGTTTAACTTCGAGGCAAATATTGATGACTTTACTGAATGCAATGTCATCCATATAAACATAGCAATGCTTGCAAAACATTACAAAATTACGAATTTCAAAGCTGTTCAATTCCTCAGATTTCATAGACATTATCTCCTCGTACTTTTCCTATGTTGACAGCCATCATCCTTGTTCACTTAGTTTACCAAAGCTCAAGGTCAAGTTTCTGTCTGACAGGTTTCAATTACAGGCCTGGACATCTTTACCAACAAGCGATTTCAGACTGTTCACCCGGCCTCCCATAACTTGGAGGTTCCACGGATCACCAGGACTGACTACACGGTAAGTTGCAACAACATCAGACACATCGAATCACAATATGGAGTCAACCATTAATATTATGAGCGATCGTTACTTTAATATATGGATAAAGTCACACTGTCATATTTTATACATGTATTCCTTTAAAGCATTTCTGTATGCACTTGTGCATATTTTGGCCATATTGGTATTTCATATTTTTGTCTAGTGCTTGCAATCTCATACCTGTTTGAAACTAGCACTCTCCGTGATTTATCCCCTTTTTAATAGTTTTTGCAAGAGCATAACATTATACATATGTACTGGATATGATATGATGAAATCAGGCGCTAGGAACAGATTAATATTTTTTGGCATCTTGGGTTCTTAGTATCACGTAAAAGCTTATTCATTTCACTTTCTGTTGTTGAACAAATCTTTGTTCTGTCTTGCGTAGAAGTACTAGAAGTCAAGACATTGGCAATTAGAGATGACGCTGAATTAAATGACAAAATAGTTAATCAGTTTCATTAATCCTTATTAATCCTCACTTAGGTCGTATCACTAATTTATAATTTTTGAACTTTTACTCAATATATTTCAGTAAATTTAACTCTGAATTACATTTTTAAGTGGATGTAGAAGGTTCTGAGCGTAAAAAGGTATTTGCATTAAAAACTTACTCACTGTTGAAAAAATTGTGACTTCTTCAAATTTGAGCATATGTGACACAATATTTGTCTTTTGCTGTCACTATTGGCCTGTCACTGACATCACTGACAGTTGGTAGATGCCGGTAACTACCTGTCACTGATGGATGACAAAGGGTTCCTACGTGCGGACATCCCTGTTCCTGACGGTGACCTGGGACAAGCCATCCGAGACAAACTGGCAGAAAATGCGGATGAAACCATAATGGTGAGCTTAAAATAATAAAACCTATAAGTATGCAAAATATAACGCATCTGACCTAGGAAATGAAATATTAAAGCAGGCCTGTAAAATGTATGTAATCTTACTAGTATGTTTTCCATAGGAAAATCTACAAATCGACTTTCCCAACTTTTGCTTGCACAAGACATTTTTAAAATGATATCACTGTGCCAAGAGCAAAGTTTGGCCTTGGCTATATTTTCTATAGGTAATGAATCTCCACAGATTTTCTAGGCTTTAGAGATGTTCTTTCTTTCACTTCCTCCAGTCATCCTTCACCCTCCCCTCCCCTATCCCCCTCCCCTCTCTCTCTCTGACAAAAGTAGCAGTCTGAGATTTTTGTTTTCACTAGTAAGCTCTTGTGTAGTTCCGGCATTCAAGAGATCAAGTACTGCCTCTTGTTATTTTTATTTTTCCACTACATAGGCCAATAATTAACAAAAATGCAGTACAGCTTTGGCTTTGTTTTTGAGGCAGCTTATCTTATTCACGATCAGTCTCCATCATGAAAAAAATTCTTAAGGTTAAAATATTGTATAAACAGTTTGGTGAACTTTATGCCTATAAACTAAATGTTACCTTTGGTTGGCAGCAATCTATTTACTAAAAAAAAATATGTGATTTTCACTTTTGTATCATGTCAAGATTGTAGAGGAGAAACCTGCTGTTGTAGATTTACTGCTTGACCAGTCCTCACTGTGGACTTTAAGCTTTTATCTATTTGCCTTTTTTTTTGTTGTACAATATTCAAAAGTCAACTCCTTCTCTCCTTCCATATTTCACAGGTTAGCATTCTGTCTGCCATGGGACAAGAGATGTGTGTGGGAATGAAAACTGCAAAGTAACTTTGCAACACCTGACCCAGCATCTCTGGCCCACTCTGGAGCAGGCACAGAAATGAATGCTGGCTGGATCCATTCAAAACTCACATAATCTTATCCATTAGTAAATCGCTATCCCTAGAGAAACATGTGGAATAATACCAACACATTGATATTTCTAAAAAAAAATCCCTTTTCAATGGTTTTGGATTACGAAAATATATCATTATGATTTGGACGACACTTAATCATGAAAAGATTTAGACAGCAACTTTAACTGATTCTTCATAGAATCTATGCATATGTGTACATGTACTATTTCCGAGGTTGACATCTTTGGAGTAACTTAAACACCCTAATAATTAAAAATCCATCCTTGCCCAATGTTGTTCTTGAATTCATTGAAATATGCTGCGAAAATATTTCATTTGAAAAACTCTAGATCACATTCTTTATAATAGTATAGTCTTTACAAAATGTATGTGTACCTGTGCTTAAAGTTAGGATATAGTTTAATCCTCTCTTTTTTGATACAGACCTGAAAATCGAATTGATCCAAATGGGATAGTGAAACAAACAGTCATGTTTCCTCTGCCATAATTTACATCCCAACTACATATATAACCATAAAAACTCAATTCTTGGTCTTGCTACAAATGTGTAGTTTTGAAAAATTTGAATTTTCAACAATGACATTTTTGGACACGGAAACATAATAAAAAACAAATGGACATCACAAATATGCTTTCTGGTATTTTGTTGTCAATGTGATGTAATTTATTTTTCTTTGTGTGTATGGCTGGTACAATTTCAGGATTGAGTTAGCGACAACAAGATGTAAGAACCAACAAACAAAGAAATGAAGAATGTAACTGAAAATATAGCACCACTTATAAATATCACTACATTATCATGTGGGCGCGCGCGCACACACACTAAATAGTGAATTTCTAAATATCACTACATTATCATGTTCACACATTGCTTTCATACACACACAAACACACACACACACAAAAATGTAACTAGTGAATTCATAATATAGTCCACAGCGGTGTGGAAAGATATATGAAACTTCAGCTGGAACGCACAATGTCCTTACATATTAATGTATGTCCAAAGTTGACATTATCACGACCATCAATTTTCACATAACATGTGCTTGTTATTTCACTTGAAACCCTAATAAAATAATTTAGGAGCCAAACTGTCATTTCTGTAACATGTGAATAATCTCCTTGTAATGAATAACATCTGTTTCATAGTTTGTCCAACACCAAATCCCCTAATTAAATATATTTCATGGCTATTTTTCATAAATGTTTTTTTCTTGTTATGCAATAAAAAAAATAAAGAAAATTTCTCAACCATATGAGATCACAGCAAGCTATGAGAGCATGTGAAGAAATCTCATTCATAAAAATATACCGAGATGGGTATCTTCATTATATTCCATAGAACCTCCTTTATCCTAAAACACTTGGTACACATTTCACTGAGAATGGATAAATATTTTTATCTCCAAATTTTCAACTATACTATAAGTAAATACAGTAAGTACACAAAAATATGCAAAGCAGTAATCAAGAGTAACAGTCCAAATTTGTTCTGATCGAAGCATCACAGTTTTTGCAATACGGTGGTCTCCACCTAGGACCTGGTCAGTAGGAGGAAAAAAAACCCATGCTCAAAGGTGAACTGAGCGATGATACAATCCATCTGACTGCTGTTGTGTTGATACGATTAGTTGATCATTACCATAAGTTCAAGATTTTTAAATATGTAAATAAGAACAGCTTTTTTTATTGCATGTTTTACGTAGTGTTTTATAGTTAACAATTCCTCACTTTTCTTGGTTTGGTATTTCATGAATACTCCCCAGCCTCTTTCAAACAAGTGAGTTTCACTTGCGACATTTCTTCCACTGCGTGTGACCAGCACTTGGCAGTATTCTGATGTTTTGGAGTGGGAAAAGGGGGGAAGGGGAGCCTCAGAAGCTACGATTGTAGATATAACTTAGCTTGTTCCGGATTTCAATGAATTGTACAGGTTAAAGAATGTTGCCCTGTGCTCGACCGGGGGCAGTCAGTGCAGGACCACCCACGGCATGGCCACTCAAGGATCCCAGACTCCTACTGGTTAGATGGGTAGTGCACCATGAGGACTGGTATGAACCGGAAGGGCTTAGTGATGCCAGACCTCCCAACCACTGGATAGCAGAGAATTTGGGTTGGCCATTGGTGCGGCAACCATGATTCTACTTATCTCTAGACCTGGTATCGCACTTATGCGCACTCCTAAACAAAAGCAACGCCTCATTGGGTCCGAAATCCTGGTGAGCAGCCCCACCATGAACAGTCCACCTCTCTGGCCCCGGCTCGAGCGCCAGTGTGTGCCGCAACAGATGTTATCCTATCTTTGTTGGTGGTTTCGTGCATTCTTCAGTGGTGAGCTGTCGAAGTCAACACGAAACCTGCAGTCCTGCACTCTTCTTTCCTGTCCGGATTTCATAACATTACCTACTGGTGCGAAGAGTCATGCCACCTTTTTCGTTTTACTCCCAGGAGGGGGAGGCGCAGCAGCCAGCTTCAGCTGTGCTTCGAACACGAGAACCCGGGGGCCAGGCCGGCAAGGGCGGGCTCCATCTGTCAGTATGTCAACAGTAGAGCACGATCCAGGCCAAACAAGGCCAAGAACGGGTTCCCCTGGCCCACACAGCCTCAGCTTAAACTGCCACGGCTGGTAGGTGCAATTCCGCTGCCTCTCCCAAACCTAGAGGCACAGGGAGTCACCATCAATAACCTCAGGCAGCCGAGGCGACCTGCTCTTGTCAGCTCATGTCAAGGCCAGCACAAGGCCAGCCTCAAGACGCACAGACACTACCACAAGAAGGTAAGAGTCAGAGCTAAGCTACTGGTGGAAACCCACCAGCTTTGGCCAAAAATGACAGCTCAGAACAGAATCCTTGCTGTCCATGTGCCTTGTATGATGACTCATCGGACAACGGGCGGCCCCGAGGAGCTGCCCGCAGAGTCATCAAAGCAACTAGTGCGTTTCACTTGATGGCATCAGTTGTTGATTGAAAACATATGACTTTATTGTGCTGTGTGAGTAACTGTACAGTTGACTCAATTGTACCTTAGCCAGAGTTTAAAATTAGCTAGATCGACCAAAGCTCAGTGTTAAAAAAAAAGCCAATCAGGCTGGATTATTTCTTGAACACGGAACCAGTCACGAGCGCTGTCCCACATGTTGGCAAAACATAGAAATGATTATGTGTTAGTTCATGTATACCCTGATTTTATGCAGTCGAGATGTAAATTCTCCATTTGCCTGTCCCTATCTTTCTTTCTCTTTCCTCCACTCCTTTGCCATTTTACGACATGTTTGGCAATGTATCGTTTCCCTCACAAAGACAACCTGACCTTAGATTACACCGTGAGTGCTCGCATGTTCTGGCTCCACACTGAAGTGGATTTTTGTCTGGAAATGGATTCCTATGCAGGTAAATTATAGTGAAAAAATTCTGTTTCGCATCGGATGCAGCTTCTTTGGCGGACTAAATTTCTAAACAGGTGGTTATCAGGTAGAGACCACTGTATATCATAAGTAATTGACAGAAACCAGCTACCACAGACCTACATTATCTACACATATTTTTAAATGTAATGTAGTATAACCACTGCTATATGGTAAGTATAATCATAACATATTATATATACAATATATTTAACAGTATAAACTTATTTTTCACTACGTTCTCCAAATGATACAGATGTTTAAAATAAAAATGATTAAATGCAGATATGAATACTCAAAACAGGACACATTAAAATATTGAATAGAAGAAAGAATTCAAGAAAAGTTAAAAACAAGCAAAGCACAAATACAGCACTAAAACCAGTTTCATTGCCAAGATATTTTGACATAGAGGCTGATCAAGTTGGAATCCAAAGAAATTACAGGCTTTTCTGTAACTGATACCTTATATCCAATAGAAATCCAGGTAATAACAATAACGAATGAAGTAAGTTGACTTCAAACAGAACAATATAAATAAACCATTTTTTGCCATTGCACGAACTGCACAGACTTTTTTCCCCCCCAATTTTTGCAAATATGTCCACACATTATCAGCCTACACATTTGCTAAATCTGACAGGGCTGTTCCCCTTTGGTCTGCCTCCGCCATGGACTTCTCCCAGATTGGAAACATGTTCTTCACCATTGACCAGTAATTTGTCTACAGGATAAGGAAATCAAAACATTCTGTATGAGATCTGACAAAACACACAAACTTACATATATAAGTATTACTTTACCTAAAATTAGCAAACAACCAAAAAATTTCTCGTATAACATAATGTAGATAACTTGATATCATAAGCTATTCTCCAATGTGTAATGATTTAAGAAGGAAGGGTTAAAAATAAAAACAGAGAGAATTTTTTTATGAGCAACCAATCTGATCTAAGTCAAATGAGGTAAATAAAAAAAAAAATACAGGTAGTTTGGAGGAAGCCTTTCATCAGTTTTGCTGAAGAGAGAACCATATGTGGCTCATAAACTCACAAAGTTGCCACTGTTGTCCATGTAGCTTTTACTCGGAGTAAGCTTCATCTAGAACTTTTTATTTTTATATTACATGTTTATACGATTTTTTAAAATGACTTCAAATATTTTGATAATATTGTGAAAACATTTTCTTAACAGTTTCATGATTTCATCATTTCACTAACATCACAAATCGTCACATTCACATGATAATTGCCTAAGTTATTTTTGGTCAAATTCAAGCCACAGCTGAATATTTTGAGTCTTTCACTATATTACTTTTAAAACACTGTTACTGACTGTGAATTGCAATAAAAGGCTGCGCTATTTGAAATAAAATGCAGTATTAGGCCTATATAATGAAATGAAACTATTTTTTTCCATCCCCCCGCCCCCCCAATCAAAAATGACTTAGGTAATCATTTTATGAGTCTTATGAAATAAAACGCAAGCATGTTAATTCATGTACAAAAAACTCAAGCACTATTACTCTACTTATCTTACCACTTAATTTATAATTAAGTGTTGTTCTCTAGCATTTGTCTTTGGATTTTATAAAGCTAAAAAAAGTACATTGACAGACCAAAACCTTTGACAGCGTTGATTCCACCCTAGAGCCATATTTGACATATTTACTTCAGTATCCTCACTCACTTTCAATCTGATGTGCAACATAATATATTCTACAATCAATAAGTATAATTAATACCACTTTGAGGAATATATGGCAATTAGTTTAAGTATGGGCTTACGGAGCTTGATATAGGCATGGCTATATGCCTGGCACTCAAAGGCTTAATAATGTTACTAGAGAGAGATTGATTCTCTGAGCAGTATCATGAATATTAAATAATCACCTGTTTCACAAAATGATGACCCTTTGTTATAGACTGACACTCCTCTGGACCAAACTCACCTGCAGATTTGCAAATCTGGGACTTCTTCGGTCCATGAGATTCTCATTAATAGCCTCTTCAAGGGAATTGATGTCCTGTGAACAACAAAAGTTCATTATCCTTCGGTATTCAGGTTCAGTCTATGAAATATGAAAGATACTTGATTTATCTTCTTTCTCTAAAGGTTATGGAACCAGTTTTAACTGTCATCCAACGTATAATTACCTTGCGCTGGCCAAGATAAACATATAGAATGAAAAGCATGAATGCAAGCTTGCTACATTCCCAATGCAATGGGAATATTTTGAAAAAACTGAAAACCTATAAGAGCTGGAGATAGGAATCTTGATTACAAAACTCAGCCAGAGGTACAATGCAGCCATATGTGTGCATCATTAAAAGAAACATAAAGATTGCAGAGCATGTACTATAACATTGGGAAAGTTGGATTTAAATCACAACTAATGGGCACGATGCTGGTGATCTGTTGCCTTGATGCATAGAGCGATTTACGGTCTATGCACATACAGTGGAACCTCGCTAGCACAATCATGGCTTAATACGATCTCCCGCTTAACACACTCTCTTCACGAAGTCCGGTTTCAACGCTTCTTTAGACAGACTAATTTATTTTCCACAACACGCTCGGGTTTGCATGGTCAACCCGCATGTATAATAAATGTATGCTCTGTTTTATTTCAAATATATTCCTAAGCCTTTCTTTTTTTTCATGTTTCGAAAAATCAGCATGGGTTTGGACAAGAAAAATGGTTGATCCCTGATAGCATGCTCACCCTGATAGCATGATCTTCCGAGTTTGGTCCGAAGGGTGGACGTGTTATCAGGGTTCCACTGTACATGCACCTGCATAACACCTCAAAATACTTATACTAACTACTTATCTGCCACATCTAATTCTCTCTTCAGGATAGTGAAGTCTACAGAGATCTCATTTTGTATGATGCATATGCATAAGTTCAAACATTTACATACACATGAAAATTATTGTATTCCTATATCAAAATAATACAAAAGTGTAATACAATGTGAACTAAGCTTAAATTGATGATATTAGAGCTATGGAAAAAAGATTAACACATCCAAGGTTCAATATAAGCGTTAGACTAGACCTCAACCAGCCTGATTTGGACTTTGTGATGCTGGGTTCAGTTTTTTGCAGCATTTCTGTTTACATCACTTGAATACTGGTACTTGGTTATTTTTCCCCTCCCACTCATGACACAGTTCTGTCTTTGATGTCAAAATTCAATGTATGGTACATATTTGGTATCAACTGCACCACAACTGGACGCCCAGTCACTTTGTGAAGTCAGCTTTGTGAAATATTAAGCCTCACATGCATGTTTTTTGTTTTAAATCCAAGCCCCCAGCTGACAGTCAAATTGAGCAAAACTCAGGCTATGCATGTTAATGGGCTACGATTCATCATGCTTAATCTCCCCAACTCCTCACACACAATGCTCTCAACACAAGCATACACCCCCCCCCCCCTTTCCTCACCATCTCTCTCTCTCTAATCTTTGACTAGTCATTGATAATGCTTGTAAGATGCTTGAGCCAAATGACGGAACCAATCATAGTCAATGTGTCAAGCATGTAGCCTATAATTTTTAACAATGTTTTTGGTCAGACCTTGTAGTCACAAAAATGAAAAAACAAAAACAAAATTTCTTGCTATTTTCATGTAGCATTGAATAATCAGGGGTGAAAATTCAAATTAAGACCTACGTTATGATGCATTTTTGGCATGTGTTGAGGTCAACACAGCTATGTTATTTTTATAGAATTTACGTTATTGTCAAACTTGTTCTTAACCGCTTCACTGCTAATGAGTTTTTGCATTGTTTGCAGCTCTGTGCTAAGCACCAACGATACCTATCAGTCTCGCACGCTCAGTCCGCTGCTACCCCATTGCGCCTCACGATGGTCACTCAGCCACGCCCATTGTGCACCAACCAACCATAAAACGAGACTGAAAGTGAGATGAACAGGCAGCTGCTATCTATCCCCCCCCCCCCCAACATTGCTCCATCCTTATGCCACATGAAAGCAGGAAGAGGAATGGAACAAACCAATCAGAAGCTTTGACTGTTATCGGCCATTACGAAAATATAAGTAACAGATTCCCGTTACATCAGCCTCCAGTCATCAGCTGGCGGAATCCAACAAAGAATACCACAAAATGGTGCGAAAAGATTCTGTGGTCGGAACATCCCTTTGGAGTTGAAACACAAGAGACCCCCGGCGGCTGTGTATGTGTGTGTCTGTGTGTGTGAGGGAGAGAGAGAATTGCTGGGAAAAGGGAAAAACAAAGAAGTAGATGAAGGAACAACGAGAGGACAGTATACCTCTTGTGATTCTGTGATTGATCAGAGAATGGCGTAAATGTTTGGGGGAGGGGGGGGGGGAGGAAGAAGTTTTGCAGAGGGTTGAAATAGAGGTGTGAACCCATTTGTTGAAGACCCTTGCTACTGCTGTCATTGCTGCCAAGTTTTATTTATTTGTTTACTTCTTTTTCGGATCCAAAAGTTGCAAGCTTAATTGCTCCTAAAATCACACAGAAACAGGGCAGAGACCTAGGACAAACAGACCCACCTCTCGTCATTCACTTGACGGCTCATGCAACAAGTTATTCACTCACTCATTAACTAATTTTCTAACTCACTCAAATCATTCTCAGTCTATCTTTATTTACCTCTCTCTCTCTCTCTTTCTGTCTCACTTCTCAGAGTTAGGTACCGCTAGGTTGAGGATCTTAGCATAGATATTAGAAAAGTTAGACGAGGTAAAACAAAACTAAAGACACTAACGGGCTCTAATGTTCTGACCACTGGGCAGCGTGGTTCACATCTATATGCAGAATCTTTTGATGGATGCCGCATGCTCTGAATCGGGGGATGAGTCAAGGGATAACGATTAGATTCCAAGTCAGGCGTATACATGTAATTTTCACATAACATTCAGTAATAGCCGATGCCGTGGATTGCTCCTGGCAATGAGGTGGACGGCCGCCAATTGGTCTACGGTCGGCTGGAGCCGAGTGGGCGGAGTTAATTATGCATAAGAGCGAGCAGAAGGCTGAGACGGTGAGATGGTTGGAATTGGACGTACAAATACGTCTTTCAGCACATGAGATAGGTCTTCAAATGACTTATATATATGTCCAATAGCAGTGAAGTGGTTAATCCCTTCACTATGTAGGAGTTTCGATAATTTTTACAACACTAGTTTACATAGGGGTTTTCATTGTTTTGTGATTGTGTTCTTTGATTGGCTATAGCAGCATAACTAATGGAGCTAACTATGTAAAGTTGTATATTTTATGAAAGGTAATATAATGAACTTTCATTGTATACCAGTCAAGGCCAGATAATTTTCATCTGTAATGATAAAGAAGTGCTAGCAACTGCACTGGGTCTTGAATTACTAGATCTAGATCTAAATCGGTGTTTACAGTCCTACTGCAGTCACGGCAGCTGTGCTAGCAGTATAAAAGCCTAAGTACTACATTTCAGCACTTCCATACTCCATAAAATTATAGCCAGAGCTCGTAAACTTTGTAATACAGAGTTATAGTTGCTCAAAGAAAGGCCTTACGATGCACATCCAACTGGTGAATGGGAACGGGGGTTTAGATTTCTTCTGGGGAGTACACTGTATGGCCCAGCACGGAAAGTTGTTTACTTCTGGGCTGTGTGGTGTACGTCCGAAAGGGATCGAAGGGATTAAGCCAAAAATAAACTCAATCAAAGATCAAGCCAAGCAAGTTCAATTCAACTGTTGCCAATTGTATTAAATAATCCTAATTCATGAAATACACTTGCCCCTCATTATTTTTCAACTGAGACTTAAAATTGAAACAAATCACACTGATCAGCAATCATGCATGTTCCATACAAAGAACAAATATATTTTTAAACATGTAACCATCAGGATGTTGTGAACAGTTATTACCTTTCTTAATTTCTCATTTCTGATGGCTGCATCAGTATTATTTGGTGGAAGATCACTCCTTGCGCTACCATGAAGAAAATTTCTTGATGTTCTCAAGAGAGATTCTCGTTTGTTGATTCTGGGAGTTCATGATAAATAAGAATTTATAATCTATAAAGCATTTTAGCATTTTCAGTACATCTAAAGTTTTATAACTTTGTGAAACTGTTCTGCATGATTAAAAAAACATGGGCAAAGAATGCTGAGAATCATAAAGATGAAAAATGTAGCTCTTGATATCAAAAAGTACCACTTCCTCTCTCATTTCTTTCACCTGTCCTTCCAAACATATACACATATTTGACAGTGAATAATAATGTGCCATGTTTGAGTGTATCCTCCATCTGAACAGTATAAAATCAGAATAATGAACAAGAGTCTCAAAAAAAAAAAAATGTTTTAAAGTTAGCAGAATTTATTTCTGATGAGGTCAGTTTAGTCCCATTTTGAATGACCAGATGGTACATCATGTTACAATTTAAAAAAAAAAAACAATCTGCAGAAAATAATAGTCCGTGGCTCTTCATCTGACATTATATGTAGTACCTATTGAATGAGAACCAGTCACAAGAAAACTTCCAGATTCACTATTTTAATACTTGCAAAGAAAATTCCAGTAGTGGTACAATTATTATTATCAGCATCAATGCTATCAATCTCATTTAAAACTTACATTTCTTCATGTAACATATTCAGCTGTAGTTCTTTTGATGTCCACTGCTCCAGCTTGGCATGATACGGGGAAATCTCAGAGCTTGTGGATGCCTTCATTTTGTACATAGTTTGACTGTCTAGCACCAAATAATCAATGAGCCAGGCATGCCAAATTCGTCTGTTGAGGGAAAAAAAAAAAAGACATTTAGAAGCGAATAAACATCAACTTATAAAAACTTATAATGTTACGTTCTTTATATGTCTTTCAACCTCCTAGTGGAGATTATCTCAGAAAACTTATGATGGCATATTGCGGAGGTTATCTCAGAAAACTTGTGATGGCATATTTCATGCATTAGCCCTTTCACGATAGCTGGTATACCAGGATACCATCATCTGATGGCTGAAAGGTGAAACAAGTATTGGCTGACAACGTCGCAACTGGCATAGATTTATGGGCACTACCGTCTGAGAGAGGTCCCTCTGGCGACCTGGCACATATTGATTACTGTAAAATGAAGAAGTGCCTATATCGATACTGCGATTATTGCCTCGGCAGTATGCACAGCCGAGGGTCCCAGCAGGTTAGGGCCAGGGGTTGGTCTAGTTCATTTTACAGTAGGCTAATCGATATGTGCCAGATTGTCATAGGGACTGCTCTCAGACAGTAGTGCCAATTTATGTGTTATGGCATAATCAGCATAAGATGTATGGTCTTAAAATTACCTATATTCACTGAGAACATGACAAAATTCAGAGGAAAAAAAATCTATTTCACATCTACATCTAGAATCTAAGTAGAAATAGACCACGCATTATGAAGATCGATTAACTCTTGCGATTGGCTTTAGCTTCATCATTTTATTCCTACTTGGCCCTCTTATTTTTCTCTGAGAAAGATAGCAAAACAAGCAAATTATATTACCACGTTTTCACTGCGTCTGTATCATTTTTGCTTTCACTTGCTATCTTGGCATCATAACATTTTCTAAATTGGAACTGTTCTACTGTTCTAGTTCAGTGTCCGCAATTGCTTTATTCCCGGAAGTGTTGCTAGACAAACTGTGAAACTCTTTTTTGATATGAAAACATTAAAGATGCCTAAACGGCTTCGTATCTATTTTACTACCCGTAAAATGTCCCAAAATGTTGTAGATTCTAGTCCTCATTGCTTTATCTCGGTAAATCATGGCCTTATCAATGCAGAGAAAACAGAAAAGCAAAAGGACATAGACAGGACTTGTAGGATTATAGGAACAGAATAGTGGCCTCGTCATATAATACTCGTAGGTCCGATAGGTGCATTCTTTCTCCCGTGCGAGTACAATACATGTATTTCCTCGATTTTACAGCGTTTGCGAGGAAGAAGAGGGGAGGGGGGGGGGGGGGGGGGGAGGGGGGAAGAAGGGAGG